>JABMIG010000207.1:127276-278074 GCA_013187285.1 Cyclotella cryptica | reverse complement strand
AGCATATGTGCCCCTGTCAACGAAAAGCAGTTGCGCTCACGTCAACGAAGAGCGTATGCGCTCACGTCAACGAAGAGCGTATGCGCTCACGTTGATGACAAGAAAAAGCTATCACTCGACGACCGGCAAATACACCCGCTTCCATGAGGCGAACGGCAATTACTTCCACGATGAGCAAATGTGCTCACATCGACGGAGAGCAAATGCGCTCATTTCGACTACAACCAAATGCGGTCACGTCGACAAAGAGAGATGAACACACAATACAACCCCCAACCACAACACAACTAAAAACACACGCAGACCACAGTAAATCTGCGAGTCAGATCTGCCCCCCGAATGGAGCAAAGAGATAACGACAGCGGCAGCCGTGTCGACGATGAACGAATGCGACGCCACCGACACCTGAACAACAAAACACACCCCAGCACAACTACATCACAAGCAACATAACAACAGCCAAACAATACCATTTGTCATAGTGCACTTAACACAACGGCGCTTCGGCGGCTCTGTTGACATGATGCCGGTCAAGGTGATGGACTCACCAATAGTAATTTATTATTGACAAAACACTGTGTCGGCCGTTGCTAGACACAAAAACATTTGAAAACTTATAGAGATTATGTGTGTGAAAAAACGAATGATTTGACATGATTCGAAACTACTATTCCTACTTCAACACATAATAGTGCTCTATTGCCCCTCCCTGTCAAAACATTCATGATTAAGAATTTCAAAACTGCACAGCCTGGAAACACAACACTAAACGGTACTACTCCGCCCAAAGTTCTAAACAGATGATAAGAAACGGAATAATGTGACGTAACAACAACACACTGAATATTGCCACGATCAAAATAGCATCGTGACCACATAACATTCAGTCATAACCTTTTTGCTGACTCATGCGCATTCCTTGCGCATTCCTTATGACCTACCTACCTCTCCCTCTATACATCTATACATATGCAAAAACACATAACTATAAGCAACTGCTAAAAAATCTTGCAGCGGCTGCTAGTAATGTACTATTGTAGATAATTTGTACAATTGCGGATAATTTGCGCAATCGCGAATTTTTTGCGCGTGTGCAATGCAGTCGTGCAGGTGTAAAAATACATCCTGTGCAAACATATTACTATGAAGATTTTCCCGCAAAATCAGGGATTTCCTTAGCCTTCTTGTAAATCAGCAACCGCGGCTGCAACCGGTCAACATCCAATGAGAAAAATGCGGCCGGGTGGGTGTGTCTTCAGTCTTCTCTCTGTCTTGCCATTCTTGCCCGTCATCGCAGCGTGTAGTTAAACGCTGTTAATCGTCATGGACCAACACGAGCCACCGCCCCACAAAGAAGGACACAGATCAAAAGGAACCTCACCCCACAGCACCACGCTACATATCCTAACGGCAACGTATGGCCCCTCTGAAGGCCGAAGACTGTTGGACGGGACCCTGGTTGACTTTTCAAATCGAGCGAGTTTCGTTCCATACACACGAGACGTCAGGCCGTTTCTTGCAGCATTGGTGAAAAGTGAACAGGATCACGAGAGTGAAATTTCAAAAAGCGAGGGGCCATGTTTCAATGTCGAGAACAAGAACAACATTGCCTTGATGGACGGCAGATCCATGAATACTGTGTTTGGAGATCCTTGCCCTGGAACCACCAAGATTTTGCGTGTTGAATACAGGCTCCGTGATGAATTTTGGATAATGGACACGGACAGCGTGACGACTGATTCTGAGTTGATTGGCGTGAAAGATAGCTCCAATGGAAAGAAGAGACTTCTGCGCATGACTTCGAGAGTCTATCAATCTACTTTCGCGGAGCATGATCGAGTTTTGTTGAAGAGACAAGATGCCTTGTTTACTTTGCCTGACGCGACACAAGAAGAAGAAGACGGGATGAAAGATGTAACAACCACAGACAATGGTCAATCTGAATGCTCATTTGCTCGTCAAAAAGAGGAAAACTATTCCGTGAGATTGTCAAATTCTACACCGAACTCCTCTTTGTCTCATGTAAAGTCACAATCTTCAGCGTCATGCGGAATATCTTTATCTCGCACCAACCCTACTAGCAATCTATTCATCTCTACCTCACCATGGAGACTCGCACGGAATATCTCTGAAATCACCCTTCCTCTGATATTACCCTATCTCGCCGTCCGTGAACGGGCAATGTGTCAATTGGTATGCTCTTCCTGGCGAGAAATCGTCCTCGAAAGGGGCATTGCTGTTGTAGTGGACGTTAACGACACGGGACTTTTTCCAAAACACAATACTTTTCCACATGAATCAAGCACAAATTTTGGAGCTTTGTCCCCGTTCATTCCTCCCTCTCCTTCAGTCGAAAGTGAAAGCCACCCCTCTTTGCAGGATTCCGAGCAAAGAGATTCCTCGCGTGCTCTACTTCGAGGTCTGTTGACTCACTCTCATTCGTCCTTAGAATCTCTAGTTCTAAATGATTACCTCCCATTAAGGCCCCTCTTGGATCTTCATCCGACGTTGCCATATCTTCGAAAACTGAAACGGTTAGACATAAGTCGAATCCCCTCCATAACGGATGATACGCTGCAGCTAATTTCGACCTTCATTGGTACGAGACTCGAAGTATTATATATGAAGGGATTGAGCCAAATTTCAAATGCAGGCGTGGTTCATCTCGTACGATCTTGTACCAATTTACGTGTGTTAGATGTTTCCTATCTCCATCAACTCGAGGACGAGGTGGGAATCGCGATAGGAAATCATTTGACGAAGCTGGAAATTTTGCACGGTAGAGACAACTACAGATGGACCAATGCTAGCGTTGATCTGATTACGACGAATTGCAAGAATTTAGTTCAAGCGACATTCTGGGGATGTATTCGATTGACCCATGTTCATTTTTCCGAAACAGACGACAAGACATCGAGCTCTGTCAATCGAAATTCCAATTCTTTATCGGACGAAATGCCTTTGATTTCATCCATCAGTTACACCAACCATTCGAAAATCATTCTTCTTAATCTCTGGGGGTGTCATGGCTTAACAAATTCCAGTGCTTCACTGATGTCGTCCCTTCCTCATCTTCGCTCTCTCTGTGTCAGCGAATGTCACAAACTTTCTGATGCATTTGTCGTGGGCGTTGCCCAATCGCTTCCTCAGCTTATACATCTCCAATTACGATACCTTCGCCGGATCACTGATCTAAGCATTGATGCGATAGCATCCAGACTCATCGGTTTATATTCTCTGGATGTTAGCTTTTGCACCAAATTGACAGTTGGAGGTCTGACCAAACTGCTTTGTGAGAGGTGTGATTCTTTGTCGGAATTACGAATCTTTTCGTGCAGGCAGCTTAACTTGGAGGGAGGGTCAATAACGTCGAATGGGGGAAGTGCTAGAATAGGAATCGGAGGTGGACGGCGATTGGCTCGGGCACTTGCATCCGTACGTCAGAATGGTATATTATCTGTTTTAGATGCAAGAGCATGCGATGACCAAGCATCGATGGCTCGGGATGAGACCTTTCTGCAGGTTATGTCCGACTTGGGCTTTGAAGAAGAACTTCGTGGTTTTTTTAGAAGACCAGCTCTGTCTAGTGAAGCCGTAAGACGACAACTGAACGCAACATTTAGTTGTGATATTAGATCGTTGGGAGAAGTGTAGTCAATGCATATTCCTGAAGTTGATTGTCATTTACGCGATCCCCCCCTTGGTCAGCTCAACGCTGCTAAGTCTAAGTAAGTAGCTGTTGTGCCTTCATCGTGCCAAATGGGTGCTGAAGCGCTGCTCTGCTCGAGACAAGCGACTGGATGGGCGTTACGAAATATTCATAAGAAATGATGTGAAATGGCCACGAAAACAATGAAAACAATGCGACAATCGTAATGACCGTCCCGTGAGATAAACCTTCTCTTTGTATGCGCCTTCCGCCTGCCACGGAACAGGAAAAACAGAACGAAAATTTTCACGTTCACCGCGTTGTAATCTATTTTTTGAGCAATTCTTACTTTCACCCGGAGTGTCTTGACATCTACTTACGACAAATCGAATCGAGATAGGTTCGGCAGGGTTCGGCTACGATTATGAACCAGAACAATTCTATCATAAAATAGAACTCCACAGAAATCTTTCCAAGATACATGTACCAACGAATAAATGTAACGAAGGTTCTTGCAGTGCTGGCAACCCTTCGCCTGAATTCAAGTAATGCAAGAGTAGGGACATCGCAAACTATCATGCGGTCCACTGCTTCATGTTATCCTCAAGCTCGAAAAGTAAAGATCGAGTCTGCAGCCGGAGATCGAATCCAGATTTTTGAACTAAAAGTCCTATCATCAGAAAATGGAAATATTGCGTTGAACAAAACTGCAAGCCAGTCGTCAACGTTCGGCACAAAATCTGCTGCTTTTGCTTTGGACGGCGACGTGACGACCTCTTCACAAACCTATGACACCGATGCATGGTGGGAGGTTGATCTGGGCAATACATTTCTTGTGAAGTCCGTAATTATAGAAAACAAGTGGTGCGAAGAATCTCATGACCCCAACGGATGCCTCTGCAAGTTGTCGGAAGCGACGCTTTCACTGTTAAATGATGATGGCGACGTGGTCTCTGCTGAAGTGATAGGGAATAAATGCAGTGTGCGTGACTGCAGCTTCGATATGTCCAGCTGCTCTCAGGCTGCAGCAAATGACCTGCCTGCTCGACTAGTTACAAAACATAGTAGAAAGAGGAAGCCAAGGAGAAAGAGGCCGACTCGCTCCTAAAATAAGTTAAGAGGAACAAATGAGTTAGAAGGGAGAACGTATCACGACCTCAAATGGAACTGTCTTTGCCATTTTCACGAATTAAATTGGTTTTGTGGATAACAAATTCGTGAACCCACCATGCTCTGTTCGATTGTAAATGATTTCGTACTCACGCACAACTTCGGAGTAAGAGTAAATTTTCTACGAATTGCCTGCCAGCCGATGACTGTATTTTAGGAAATCCTGACCCAAATCAGAGAAGGAGGACAACTATTTAGCATGTAAGGCACTGAAGATATGAGAGCGAGATGTTTCTGGAATTCTGATTCATTGATAGTTATTATTGAAAGTCAACATTGACTAACAAGGATCTATAAATATTGTAGACATCCCAATACATTATAAATCATTGGCTTCAGACAAAGCCAGAATTTGAGATAGTGCGCATTTCAAAACCTTCGCCCGTTCCTCGGGATATGTCATGCCAGTACCACCTTGCGTACATGAAAAAATGGCACCATCAAGCAAAGCACTGATTCTAGCGACATCTTCCTCTGCAATGATATATTCTGATGGTTCTGCTGGATCAAGCGATTGCGTGAAGAGGATATCAGTCAGGCATAGAGCTGCCACGCTCAGCGGCATCGCACTTCCGGAATCGATAATCCCAGCTGTGAGTACAGTTTCATCATCCTGCAGTGCACCGTACTGACTTATTTCGTCTAAACTGTCTGGACTGTTAAGTCGCAAGAGAATGGAGCACAACATCTCTGTAAGAATAATGGGTTTCATGCAGAATATTCTCGATCCACTGCTTTCCATCGCGTATGAAACAATTGCTCCTGTTCTGCAAACATCGCTCCAGGCGTGGGCAATATGACAGCATGCACAGACACGTGCGACAAACGAGTTCCAGGCAAAAGCCCACTCTATTGGGGCTTCCTCGGCCTGTTGATTGTTTCGAAGATAGCTCGAAAGTTTTACTGTGTCAACGATCTCAAATCGAGCGCAGACATCGCTCGGTCCTTTCATTGGTGCAGATGCTTGCTTGAGAATATCATGTGTAAGCGTCAACGAATTAAGCGACTGCAGAAGGAACTCATTGTTCGGCCCTCCAAGCGGGAGATCCAATAGTACCGTCTCAAGCAGTGAATTCGGCGGAGAGAAAAGCACATCAAGAAGCCCGGGAAGGGATTGAGTTGGGATCAAATTCTCCGGTTTAGGATACCCAGGTCCGTCGCCAACAAGTGAGTACAACTCAAGCGCTAGCCCTTTCAGAAGCCATGAAATACTGTGCAGGACATCGCAGTTCCTTCTTGACAATTCCAAGTCATTGCCGTTATCTGAACAAAAACTGAGTGAAATTTCATGGAGGATGGACGGAGAAGAAGGGCTCTGTATTCCTAGATAGCGAATGGCCTGAACATGCCAGAAATGAGGTGACAGCAAAATAGACGGTGTGTTCGAAACTCGTAGTCGCATCAATCTGAAGATTAACTCGAAACACTTTGCGGCAGAAGATGACGTCTTTGGATCTAGCACAAAACTGACGTCAGATATCAACTCTAAGATTGCACTGAGACAATTTTGCTTGCAACCACTTTGAACAAGAGTCATGAGAGATAAATTTAAACGAGACGACGTTTCGATTTCAATATTGGAAAGCATCAAATCCAAAATGGCGTTTCGAATAGACAGAGAGTGATTTCCTTCGTTCGACGGAAGCAAGAGTCCTCTTGAGAAGGCATTGGCTAGTCTCCAGCCATTCGTAACATCACCGCATAAGAATCGAACGCTTTCAAACTGAGGAAGTGTCTGTGTAATGTACGACACAATGCAAAATGCGCTTTTTGCGATAGCCTGGTGGTCGTTCAGAGAGCTAGCACCGTACCCAACATAGTCGGTTATCAATGGAAGAATCTCTGGCTGACCAGTAACTGTGGCACCTTTTGTCAAGAGATTCGACAGCTTCGCAACATAAACCTTATGCTCCTCTGGAAGCCTGTGCGCAAAGGATCCATGAATTGGACCTTTGAATGAAAGCGTCGGAACGAGTGTCAGAGATGAGTTCTTGAGTAATTGAGTGAATGCTTCTTCCCGAGCCGCGGCTGCACACAGAATTCTGAGAGACAACAAAATTGTGCGCTCTCTCCATAGAACGGCATCATTCGCTGATTTGCCATGAGAAATTCCATCTTGGCAGCCATTCTCCGAGCATGATGCGAGAATTGAAGGATGAACTGACTGAATCATTGATTGTTGCAGCGACGATATTGATGACTGGTACGAGTCTTCGTCAACTTGCTTTCGCTGCTGCTGAGCCGTATAGTCGGCACAATGTTTACTGCAGGCAAGGTTTGGCGGTGTGTCGCGGAATAATGCCGTGGCAAGTGACCTGGAAGCCATACTTTCACTACATTGGTGCACATCACCTGAACCTCCGTGTTGGTAAAGCAGCTTGTGAATAGTACTTAGGAGGTGGCCTTTGTCACATGACAGTAGGCTAGACATGATGTAAAAACCTGGAGTCTTCGGAAGCGGAAGTGCTTGATTTTCTGCAGATACATTGAGCGATTGCGCTCGAGATGTAGCATCGCCTTTGCTATCTTGCAGATTTATGTAGATATTCTTGAAGTCCTGAATGGCTTCCTTGACTTCATCGGCATCCAGAGAGTCGCCGGCGCGCAAGACCTCCGGTAAGATTAGTGAAACGCCAAGATCGCTACTGGCAATGTGCAAGAAAGATTGGTATTCGGTTTTGAATTGATCGAAAGTGAAATTGTCTGTCCTGAAAGGAACAACGTAGCGAACTATAATTGCCTCGATGACCTCCAAAGCTCGATTCATGACACGATATTCATCTGCTATGGTCGCGAATGGAAAAGGTTTGACATTTTTGAGCGACCCTGTTGCCCGCGGAAGAACAAAGTTTGTTACAAACTCAATGTAAGGTGAACAGCCAGAGCGCAATCTCCATTGAGATCCAAGATCTGCTGGACAACCTACACTTCGAATTAGCGTTGTCAATAGATACATGAACCCTTCGGTACACGGGTAAATTCCAGCTTCGGCTTCTACATGTTCCATTAGGTATATCAGTCCGTAATCTCCGGACGGAGGAAAGACGCTGAGTGGCAGCTCTGTTGCATCTGGATTCTAAAAAGCATTGAACACAATGGAACGAGACAGTTAGATAAGAGGGTGAGGAGTATACCGAAAACAACTAAGAATGCTGCCTCACTTGACTTCTTCCGAGCGCAGCAAAAGAAGATAAGGCTACAGGGCTTGGATTGAGCGAGCCATTTTCCAATAGTTTGATCGGTAGGAGCTGAATCAGCTCCAACAATTCCCAAGCCCGCTTGCCGGCACTAGATACAACGACATCTCCAGGAGTGGAAGAGACAGGAGCTGTCGGTTGAAGCAAATTAGCGATGGCAATGAATGTCATCCCTTTGATATCGGGTGATATGGGTGTAGTAAGCAGGGAGAACAATATTTCTAAACTTCCCTCCTGGTAACCTTCATTTGATACACCGCTGTTTTGTACAGGGAGTTGAACTCCTAAAATGTGCTCTCGCGCCGCACAGGATCGCGCAGCGACATTTGCGATCAGAGAAAGCAAGGCCATCAACATATTGGTACCAACTTCACCCAAGTCTTTCTTTTTTGGATCATCTGGGGATGACGGACGACTCTGACCTCTATGTTCGGGAGAAGATGACGACGTCGCACTGGATGCTCCAATACTGCTCACTCCATAATAATAAGAAGTGGACGATTCGTCCACGTTGGAACTCGATCGACGAAAACTATCGGTGGGACTCTTTTTGCTATCTTCCCCTTCGTCGGGACTCAACTGCTCTGCATAGAATCGAATTGCGTTTATGACATTTGTCCAGCCAAATGGGACGTGCCTTTCAGACTGGTGATTGATGCTACGATCACCACACAGAAAAGAATGTATTGTTGACGCTCCGTTGGTCACTTCATAGGAGTCTGCTCCTTCGGCAAGTGCCAATGATGCGAGGAATGAGATATATACAAATAGTAGTGAGTCACTATCTGCATGAATCAAATCCAGCCTCTCCAGGAATCGACTAGGGGCGAGACGAATAACTGAGGACATCGGCACGTCCTGCTCGTTCAAGTCCTCCTCTTCGACTATCTTCCAAAATGCCTTTGACCCTTCGGGATGAGTCGAGCAAATGCTCGACACCAAAGCAAAAATGTCTTCCAAACAGTCAGGCCTGTCCATCACATTCACCTCCCGTGGCCCGCTGGTATCTTCGGTCACAGCTTGTCCAGCCCAAACTCCAAACAGTCGTTTCTGCTCTTTCTCTGCCCACTCCGTCTGAGCCAAATTGAACTCTTCATCGTACCATTCCCTCCGGGTGATGGGCAAATTGCCCGTGGCGCAAAGAGCATCGATGAATTGAGCGGTGAAGTCGGAAAAGACAGACATGTAAAAGTCGATAATGGAGGCGTCGACTCCATGACTTTCGACTATGGACGCGACAGGCCCGCCAATTGACGGGATGAGAGACATGCGGGCAAATGTCAGCGATTTCAATTGAGAAGCTACAACAAGACATTTGGTGTACGTCGCCTTAACATTCAGCTGGCCCACTCGGACAGGGGGGCTTCGATTAGGAGACGATCTCGATCCTCCTCCTGCACGAGAAGGAGATAGAAGTTGCGGCCCGGCCGCGTTGCGTAACAATAAAGCGTAGGGCACGAGTAGCAGGCCCCAAATATCAGGTCGTTTCCATTGTTTCTCGACATCTTGACTTTCGGGGTCGAGACGAGAGTGAATCGATTGAAGATGTCCAATGGATGAAGGCATGACCTCGCCTCTAATTGGGGGCAGTAGTGCATTCCCCTTTCCAAAGTGATTTGGGCCATGATGTTCTCTTTCCATCAAAAGGTGTCTCGCGTCCAAGGCACACATGACACTCATGATCAAAGTCGAAACACATTGCAATAATTGAGGTTGACCTCTCCCCCAAAGGTTGGAGATAAGCTCACTTTCCCACTGTTTTGAATCCTTTGCCTTGAGCGAGATGGGCTTGTTCCATGCCCCCATGCCATACTGTTGCTGCTGCTGCCACGAACTAAAAGATGATAAAGAATCCAGAGACTCTTCGTACGGATTGGGAACGTCTTTCGTCAGGGGATTCAAGAGCGGCAATCCCTCGTCCTTCAATGACTCGTTGCCATTAGTCAAATCTTTGACCAAGTCAATAAGAGACGCCACCTCCTCGCTAGTCAACTGAGTGTGATACGCAAGATAAAAGAGACATTCAGCTGCCAGATGGCGTTGCATCTGCGTGAACCCCAGTAAAGCACATTCCATATCCAAATTTTGCTCCCGTTGCGTCTCTGACACACCCGTCGCCACGGGCACCGCAGCGAACATGCCACCCACACTACCAAAAGCACCGCCCCCGCTAATATTTACTGCACTACCAATCATACCACTCCTTCTCTCCCTCTCTTTCCTCTCGTCGCGCAAATTCTTCAATCCCCGCCGGATTTCTCTCGTCCTATCGTTCAATTCTCGTATTGTCTTGATAAGATTCCCCACCAACCCGAATCGAAGGAGTTGATCCGTCGCCACAATCACTGGGTTCGGTTCGTCGAAAGAGGGAGCATTGGTACACTCATCCGCGGCTTCGATGCGATGACGGATCAAGTCCAAGATAGTCGAGAGCAATGCCGCTCGTTCGTGGAAGAAGAGACGGCGAGCAGTGAGGACTACGGGAGATACCTCCGACTGATGCTGTCGATTCGAAGCGGGGCCTGTGTCCTCTCGAGTCTTGTCCACCATCCCCACTCTCCCTTTGCGAATCAACGTTTCTACGAAATCATTTTCCAGTTCCTTCCGATCTGACTCCCGGGTATTGCCTCCGATCACCATGGCATTGGCTTCGGCGAACAGTGCGACACTGTCCACTATGTTTATGTGGAGTTCTTCCGAGAGCCGTAAAATATCCTTCGCGATGGAGGGGGTGACGGCAGTGGGTCTGTCGTGTAGTGTTATGCACACCTGTTGCTGCTGCTGCGGCTGCTGTTGTTGCTGCGTGGACGGGTTGCCGAAGGACGGTCCAGACGCAGAGATGCCAAACAATCCCCCACCGCCACCAGCAGAGCTGGCCGAATTCCCGGCATCATTCTCCAAACACCGGATCAAGGCACTCCTGAGTCCCTCCTCCGAATGCTGGCCCCTCTTCAAAATGCCCGTGGGATCGGCCAATATTGTGCCAATGGGCCGTTCGTCGTCGTCATCTTCGAAGTCGTTGCCGCCGCCCGCGGAGAGGAGATGAATCAATTCACGACCAGAATATCCCTCCTTCACGCGTCCCAAGTGAATCGATACGGCATGACGATATTTCAACCGAGGAAACGAGTGGTGGTACGGCGGGATGTTTGCCACCGATGCGGACGGTGTGGATGGATTCGTGGTCGTCGGCGTGGCTTGAGCGGGAGCTCCAGCCGCTGGGGCTGTCGTCGTGGATGGCGCGGTGGTGGTGGATTGTGCGGCGCCGAAGGAGAACGCCATGATTTCTCGAATGGGTCTGTCTGAGGGTGTGTCGTTCAGTCGCGTTATTGTTTCGTGATCATGTCCATCAAGTTGTCATGGCATTTTACCCACACAAACAATAGGTGTTAGCTGTGCCGCGCCATTGATTCGTGGCGTAACGGTTTCAATGGTACAAAAACGGGCATCAGACACAGACCCCGCCTGTTTTCGGACCCGTTGGCCGGTTGGCTCTCTGTACCTTGCTATGACATATTATGCATAACATGGTTTTATTCTGCACCAATGATACTGCAGAATCATGAATCATCCTTCCAGTGATATGCACCTCGTACTCCCTCTTGTGCTGTTCATTTTCAAGTCGTGTGTCTTATTGCAAAGGTGCCTTTAGCAACATCTGCGATCCACCTTCTAACAAAATCAAATGTTTACCTCCTTGGCGACTTAAACCACCTCAGTGAAAGCTGGATCTAAAACTCTTGCCACTGTAACCACTCCAATTATCCGCATTACATCCTCTGTGTAAGTAAGCCTACCCTGTCCCCCGCTGCATACTAGAGTCATGTTACACTAGACACATAAATCACTGAGCCTTGGTCCTGCCATCCATCCCATGCCCACAATCTTTGCCCCCTACCTCCTACATCACCAGTCATAGTTTCTTTTACTCCGAATGATATTGATTGATCCCAATCCTCTTTCTTTACTAATAACTCTCTTTGACCTCTTCCATTGTAAGCAACCCACTCTCTAGAATTTCAAGCGACAAGAAAATTTTGCAATGGAGGACTTTTCAATCAAAGGCCTCACACAAGATGCACAACTCTATCATCACCATTTCTCTACTCATCAGTATATCTACATCATTAACTGTGTTTCATGCATCCGCATGGATCTGGATGGAATGACATAAGTCAAGTAGCCATGCAAGAGTATTGCTCCAACAAAACAATGCCTATTGAGATCCACTACAATCATTCCCAGGTGTGCCATTCTAAACTACACACTATCACTGGCAACTTACTTGGATACCACTGGCTTTTTGTCCATTCTACTGCAATATAGTGTTATTCATGGCCAACTGGTACTTTGTGATTTCAAATCACTGGCATCTTGAGAGGCATCTTCAATTCTTTTGATCATTGGCAATACTCAGAAATTTTGCATGACTTGATGTTGTGAACCTTGGTCATAAGCACTCGTTTCCTACCAGGAACTACGTCTTTGCTCTCTACCACATCTCAAATTGCATCAGGGTCAATCCATGTGTTGGGTCCTATAGAAAATACCATGATTAGCACCAGGACTGGTCAGAAAGGCCACGGTTGCATCCACAATTGCCCCCACATTCCTCCTAACACACCTCGTGGTCAATCCAATAAATGAAAATTCAAATACAATTGTAAATTCATTTGTAAGTGGATTCCATGTCTCTTGGCTTTTATTGTTGTCCAGTTCAACTCATGAGTATTTGCATCTCCGGATCACAATGAACAAACCTTTTCTGTGACACTGATGCTGTGCATTCAACTCTATCTTCAAACTTTTCACCCTTGAGCAAGTTAATCCCTTGTCTTTAATGCACGTGTTTGATGCAGTATTTTTGCTAATTCAATGCATTTCACTACAGTTTTCCCCAAACTTGTACTGAACCCCAGGCAATGCTCCTCTGGCATCACACTTGTAATGTCCAACTTGCTCTAGTCATCAGCTTAAACTGTCCTGTGCCACTGTTCATTGAACCACTAAATCCATGACAATATTTTGTGCAGAAAAGATGTATTCATCCTCTTCCTCTTTCAAGAGATGCCAAATACTTTACCATGGGAACTGATGTTGGTTGTCATGAGGAGCATAGGAACTGTTTTATTTCTGAGCTGGGCCCCTACCAATAGTCTCTCTCGATCACTGATGTGAAAATTATGTTGGCTACTCTATTCTACACCCAGAAAAATACAAGACTGATCCAAACAATCTCCTTCTACTACCAACCTCTATCACCACTTTTTTCTTCTCTCTGCCTGTGTTCACCACTTTTCTGACATAGCAAATTCACTTTCGATGATCACTGTAGGGCTTACACAACAGTTCACCTTGGATTCTGTGACCTACCAAAAAGAAACATCTCCCTATGTATCATTCTCTAGTATCACTCTGCCTCCTCTGCTTTGGTAATAAAAATAATTTGTCAATACCCCAGTCTCAATGCATACTGTTTTGACCATTGGTCATCACATCATAAGCACGGTTGACTTTATGTTAAAACTGTGGCATTTTCATGCACCATATTGCTAGCCAAGAAACATTGTGCTCCCATCCTGCTAAAATAAGAAAACTATTCAGTGATCACAAAATTTTCTTTGAATGTCTATGCTCTATGCAATTCTACTTGTTGTGATATGCATCAATACATCCAATGCTAATGAGAATCACACTCCCCACCACACTTGTTATATCCTAAGTGGTAACCTATCCCCTCGACCCCACAGTAGTGAGATGTCATGTTAAAAAATGGTGTCAAACTAACAGTGCATGACTCTGTTCAGTTTGGGAGACATAAGTGTCACCACTGAGAGATGCACTGTTCTGCAACAGATTCAGACCATTCAAGGCAGAGAAAAGCCTCATCACCACCCAATATTGTTCTATAAATAAAGACAGTTTCACATGCTCACCTGCCTTAAACCCGGGGTAAGTTATCAAAAGTGTCGAAAGATATATTTCGACGTAATCTATACTCCGGATAAAGCTAACAAAATCAACATGGCAACAACAAATTGTTATCTTCAAATTGTTTCCTATCTGTTCTTGTGGGGTATGGTGCCTTGTTCCCTCCAGTTTTCTAATCTACCTGAGAGTGTCAATGCTAACAATGTGGTCTATTACTATTCCAATCTTTTGTGGCTGTTGTGTATGTGGTGTGATGTGAGTTTTGTGGCAAAGATGAAAGAGAAACAACCAGCCAGAGTTAAGCAGTCCTGTAAATATAGGCATGGTGCTGCTGACACGGAGAAACCATCCATGAGGGTTTTGGTGTGTTTAGCATGTTGTACACACTGCAGAAACAAAATGTATGTGGAACTGGCCTGGTATAACTTGTACTATGGTGTAATGGTTGCCCTGTGTTTAACTGTAGATGAGCATGTTCAGAATCAAATACATGCATCTCATTTTGCCTGCAACCTTTGACCCTCAACCTTCAAAATCAATTCTTTCCATGCCTAACAACTGACAGCCATACTGTCAACAAACCACATCATGATCACACTGCAGAAACACCCACTGATCTACAACTTGGTTCTGAGATATTGTTATCAAGTTATATTACTAATACGAGAAACATTGCGATAAAACTCCAGACAATGCTGTGACAAACTACTGTATTCCTCAAACTTGTTTTCAACAAAAATACAATGACATCTTCTACCAAGATTCTTGGCAGCACTGCCTTCTTTGCTTTTGAGAACGACACCAATGAAGATCATCTGAAATCATGTGCATCATTCTCATTGCCAACTATAAAAATATAATTCTTCACTATTGCAGAAGACTTCCCACCACAAGACCTTTCTCTCCACACAAGATTTATCAAATGGGGTCCCTTGTATATGTGACATCAACATGTCAACAATTTGCCCATGAATACACATAAAGATCATAAGTCCAAAAAACTAATGACAATGCTACTTATGCTTTGTCTCCTCCTATGATGTCACCCGGCTCAACATCATCTCAGGACAACTAAGTGACAGCTTGTTTACACCAAATACATTACCTTTGCTTTATCCATGATCAGGGGCAATGACAGAACATTGGAATCAATACCAGGTGAAGGTGATGTTGCTCAATGATACCTTAATCTCTGGTCTGGATATGCCTTGCAGTCAATAAAATCATCACTGACTTTTGAGCTTTCTTGACCAACTACCCATTTGCAATCAAAGGTAACTCTGATGTCTCTTGGAATCTTAATGCTTTTGTTTCAAAGAAGGTCATATCCCACATGCTGACTAATATTTTGTGATTTATGAAATTAATTGAGTTGGCTGAAGTCATTTCGTGACCACATACCTTGTGAATGATTCTGTAATATGTACCCCAAAAAGTGGTTCCCCTGTCATCAAGTCTTTTACTTTGAATTCAGAGAGTGTTGCATAAAAGTCAAGGATGAAGGTCTGCAAAACTATATACAAACAAAAAATAGGCAGCTCTTGAATCAAATGTGTGTGGTAGAATATCCCATCTATAATAATGCTCAACAATGCTGAAACTTGAAAACTGTGATACCCACTAAAACAGACAATATCAACTCAGGCAACTTGTCATTAATTATTACTGTGGTCAATGCTTCCATGTGATGTTCATGCTCTATGTCTTGCGGCATTGGGGCCATTATGAACCACGGTTCATGAATTATTGCATCATGCATCTCTTTCATGCATTATATGGTTTTATTCTTTACATAGCAGTGGGTCCAATGTCACTACACCAATGTATTCATCTGGAAAAATACTCGGAATAATAACAGCTAAAACAAGTGCTATGACTCCCATTATCTCAACATTGCAAAAGTTTGACAGTACATTCAAAACTCGAATGAAGGACATATTGACTACATACTGCACTTACATGACAAGAAGAGGAAATGGAAACTATTGTTCTCAAATCCCAGCAAATGTTTAATGCAATGGCTAGTCTGATTGGGAGTGCTGTCACCAAAAAACAATATAGTGGAACACAATGATGAAATGTATCCATGTTTGTGTTGAATATTTTCATTGCTGATAAGAATTTCATTTGCCAACAGCCACTAGTGCTAATGTAATCTGCAGGCCAGTTCCCAGGATTCTTTGATACAGTGAAGTGACAAAAAGAGCAACAAAGTGGCATACACAAATAGTAATCAGGCGGTCAAATAAAATAGTAGTCTTCCTTTCTTCCCCTTGATGTCCTTGTTGATTTCTCAGTAAACAGAATAGTAAATGATTGTTATGACAGTTAATACTTTCAATGAGCTGGGTGCAAAGTGATGAATACTAAGTACTATCATGCCCAAGGAGTATGCAGCATGGGTAGATATTGATTTGGGTGATATGAGTTGAGACAGCATTATTGCCAAAATGTGTTAGCTTCATTTGGTCTAGTTTCCTGTTGACTTTGTTGCATTGCCAGTGTTATCTGGATTTTTAAATGAATTCTTGGTGCATATCCAGCATCAGAAGCAACAGATGTATCATCGAAAATGTTAACCTCCATTGCACATTTCTCAATAAATAGATTTAAGGCCAAAACTTTTGCTGTTATGACTGAGTACAAATTTTATAGACAATGCTTTAGTAAAGAAAAGCCATCTAACTGTGGCTTGCACAAAATTGGAAATGCTTGGCTTTACAATACATACACAAGCTCCTCTGCCACTGTTGTTGTAATATTTTTTGATCATTCAACTTTTGTCTAAGTGATTTATTATAACTATCTGAAGTGGCTTTACTTTAGTTATGCTTGTGTGGGATTTTTAAAGGACCATTCTACAAACTAACTACAAACACCATTGCTGTCTGGCAACGGCAAGATAGCTTACCCAATCAAAGAGCAAGATTTTCTGCTCCATTTGCCTTCCTCTATGTCTATGTCATCTCATGGGTGCATGTACACCCTCGCTCTCCATGACAGACAAACGTAGAGAAATTTTAATCGTTGCTATCCCATCATTAATACTGTATAATCTGAATCATAAATCTGCCACTACCTCAAATGTATCTTATTCATTTTACACAGTGTCCACCTTAGCATAAAGAAATGGTATAGTATGTAAACTTTTACCCTTGTTTCTTCAGAGGTGAGATGTGGCACCCCTCCCCACCTATCATACCTCCCCACAACCTTCCTTGTTCTCCATGCTTTCCACCCCTCTATCATGTGGGCTTGATGTGTGGCGACTTTCAGCAACATCAGAACTCTGCAACCATTTGAAGTCCAAGAGAGCAAGACATGTATGGATGTGATGCTGTTGATATCAGGAGGCTCATCATGCAGTTTATAATTAATTGGGGTGGGTAAACTAAGGTAAAAATGTAAATGATAGAAAGTTTAGACAATTTGTTCTTTAGATCTTGCAGTTCTCATGATCTGGAATATACTAAACCTTCTCAACTTTTACAATGCTTAAATGCCAGGGTGCTCACTAGTGTGAAAGGGATTGTTGATGGGGTGCTATACAATATTGCTGTTTATGTCTTCAAGTGGACAATGTATCATGATTTGTGGGCTGATTTCATCATCAACATTGATTTTTATGTCAAGTGAAGAAGAAAGAGAGATCCAAACAATGCAGCAGTACAATTGCAGGACTTAAGCTACACTATTTGCTTGTCTGTTATTGGAATTTTGCTTTCAAACTATCAAATATACAAAACAAAAAATTACTTCAGGTATGTCATATGTTAGTGTCATCTACTGTGCATGTGTTGCCACATGTTCGTATTATTTTTTAATCAATCATCAAATTATAAGAGATCAATTCTTCTTGACAAGGTCCTCTAGCATTTGTGCACATAGTAGGGCTTTCTTTATCTTCTTATGCAGTTATCTTTGAAGATATCTCAAGTCAACAAAAGTATAACAGATAAAGATTAGTTTGTACACAAAGTGTTTCAGATTGCTGCACTGAAGAGATTTTTTGCTAGAATTATGGAGAACTCTCTGAAGCTCTCTGTTGGGTGAAGAACATAAAAATGACAAGTTCTCACCAGTACCAACCACAATATCACCACAATCATATCACCTTTACTTATCTCATATTCCACCTGTTGCTTATTCCCATCTTCTCGATACACCACACAAGCCTTCCTGTGGAAAAGGCCACTTAGAAATGCTAGCCCCAAACAAAGTCACTAATTGCCTGTATTAATGGGATACTCCTGTTGGCCACCTGTCATTTCATTGGTCATATTTCAAATGATCTCAGTTTCCTAGAATTAAGAGTCAGTGGTTTTGAATTAAGTTTGCAGGTAGTTGTAAGACAACCATCTCACCAACACATTGTTTCCAGTTACTCTCTGGTTTCTTTGCATGTTTTGGGTTCCTGACATAGGCCAATTATCTACTCTACAGTAGTACTCCAAGAGAACCTGAAAGATACCCTTAATTTCTTAGGACATGCTGGACATCCCCCTAAGATTTGCAGTCTTGCTAAATAGCAAGAATTGTTTCATTACCCAAAAATACCATTTGGGATAAGGTGCTCTGAGTCAGGATATACTGACACAGAATCCACATCACTTCAAGATACAGAAGAGATCCATTGCTTCAAGATACAGAAGAGCTCTCACTGTGTCATTAGCACTGAAATGTACCAGTTCTACATGGATCTCCACGTAGTCTCGTTTTGCCAAAATGAAGCATGTTTGCTTCATCATGGTTCATCATGGTGGATTGTTAATTCACAATATGATCTAAATTAACTCACAAAAATAACAAAGCTGAAAGGCCCACATCAAGATTTTTTCAATACTTTTCAGCTTAGGTCACTATCGATCGATAACCTACTCGAGCGAATTTTTTTCTGGATCGTCTGTCCAGCTCCACACTGCATTCGACCGTCCGTCATCGTACCGACTTACGTCAAGTCCTGCTTTGTCGTGTCTGTCTTCCGGCAGTCGAGCGGTCAACGTCCAGGTGATCGCTAGTAGAGCCATCGTCTATTGAGCGACGGTAAGTAGTAGCGCCACGTCAGCCCTACGTGATCCTGCCGTCAAGATTCGTGAGAAGCGTGTCTCGTTTGAGTGCGCCCTGCCACGAAGCTCCTACAAGACCCTTGTCTTAGGTACAAGTCTCGGAGCAGCCCTCTCAAGAATGTCCTCTGAGAAGATTGCGCCCATCGGGCTTAAACACCAAGAATGCGAGCGCGGAAGGGTGGCGAGAAAGCTCCCATCCGGTATGTGCCAGACCGGGACGGAGCACACGGGGTCGACGCCCTTTCACGACATCTTCGGAGTCGAGAGGAAGAAATCACCGGGCAAAACGTCCGAGTCATTCAGGAGGTGTCAGTTACTCCACCTTCAGTCTTGTTTCGCACATGACGCAGGCAAAAATTTGAGATTCTATATTTCCAATTGCCTCAAGAAGCCCAACAAGGTTAAGATTCGTCAGTTTGTTCAACGCGTCATGCAGTTGAACAACTACGTCGAAGACCTCCCATGCCTGTACTACAGCCCTAGTGCTAGTGCAATGATGCAACAGGTCTTTTCCTTCACGGATTCGGAACTAGCATGCCATATCTTGCGCATGTGTCCGTTGAAGTGGCAGGATCAGTACCACTTGCTAGAGAAATGCTATCCCAAAGGGGTTAAGCCTCTATTGCTCATTCTCAAGCGTATTGAGGTGGCGCACCCAGTGGATGAGAAGCAGTCAACTGCTAAGCCTGCAAAGGCCCAAGCAGCAGACCAGCTCTCCAAGAAGTTCTTGTCAAGCGGGCGCATTCCCAGAAAGCCCAGCAAGCAAGCGCGCACGGAGTATACTCGCGTCAAAAAGAACTGCGAGCTGTGCAAAAAACATGGGGGCGCACACACCACGCATAACACCGCGGAGTGTCGCCGTTACAACAAGGACGGAACTCCTACGCGGGGTACTTTCGGAGCACCTGCACGAAAGTCTCGTGAGGACAACCGCGCCAAGAAATCCTACGCACAGGTCGTAGCGAGAATGGAGAAACTCGAGAAGTCTCTCAAGAAAGCCAATAAAAAAGGCAAGAAACTTCGCCGTCAGTACGAAAGTGACAGCGATTCCGACTCCTCCTGAAGTGATGGGTCAAGTAGTACTGGGGAAATTCCTGTATGTAGTATGAAAATTAAAACTAGCCATGAGTTAGAAAATTATACTACCCCTGGTCCGATTAAAACTACCAGTAATCAGAAATTAGAATTAAATAAAAAAATTAATTAAGGATTATTCGAGTCCCTTGTTGGACGCAACTTTGAAAAATCTCAAAGACACTTCGAATCTATCCACTAATAACCAAGTAGAACCAAGCTCAGATTTGGACCCTCTACCCAAAACACAGCCACCACAAACACCTAGCCCACAGAACTCAGTAGATTCAGTGACAGCAGTGTTAGCTGTGCAAAAGTTAGCGACCGGAAGTCAGTCCTCGACAAAACTCAAACACTTGTCGCAGAAACAACTTCTTGAGAGTACTATTAGACACTGGTTCTGATGGTGACCTCATGTTCCATGAAAAAGGAACCACCAAACGTTTTCCCTACTTGGCTAGGCAGGTGTCAAAGTCTTGGCACACGTCAAATGGGTGCTTCCAAACCAAAGGAAGAGGTGAAGTCACACTAAAATTCCTAGAGTACTCCAACAGCAAGGAATACACAGTTAAACCTGATGTTGTCAAGTATGATGGAAAAAAGATGGCAAAGCCAGCGTTTGACCTCATCTTAGGTGTAAAAACACTAAGTGAGCTTGGAATTGTTCTGGATTTTCGAACAAAGGATATTACCATTGATGAGATCATTTTGCCAATGAGAGACATCAACAGTCTGTCTACCAGCTCTAAGATTGAAAAAGCTTGGTCAGTTAACCACAGCATGATTCATGAACCACGTAGTACTGAGGAAGCCACTCACCGTGCAGTTCACATCTTAGATGCAAAATATGAAAAAGCAGACCTCCAATCAGTTGTCGACACCAACTGTCCTCACCTCAGTTTACAAGATCAAAACAAGTTGTTGGAGCTCCTCCGTAAATACGAGGACCTCTTTGATGGTACACTAGGTGATTGGAACACAGAGCCTGTCTCCTTTGAATTAAAGGAAGGTGCCAAACCATATCATGGCAGAGCTTACCCAGTACCTCACTCACTCAAAGAGACTCTCATGAAAGAGCTCAAAAGACTGTGTGACCTGGGAGTACTAGAGTGGCAGCCCGCATCTGAATGGGCTTCACCATCATTCATAGTACCAACAAAAGACCAAACTGTACGTTTCCTAAGTGATTTTAGAGAAGTAAACAAAAGAATAGTTAGAAAACCATTCCCGTTACCTAAGATTAGCACAGTCATGCAAGAGCTAGAAGGATTCACTTTTGCAACTGCCCTTGATTTAAACATGGGCTATTACACCATTAGGTTGGATCCAGATGCATCCAAAATCTGCACCATTATATTTCCGTGGGGGTAAATACTCTTACCTCAGGTTACCAATGGGTATTGCTGGTTCTCCTGACATTTTTCAATCAAAAATGACGGAACTAATGGCCACCCTTGAGTCCGTAAGAGCTTACATTGATGATCTATTATGCATCACCAAGGGAACCCTGGAAGACCACCTGGCTAAATTGGAATTGGTCCTCTCCAGACTGCAAGATGTGTACTTGAAAGTCAATGCTCGCAAATCAAACTTCTGTGCCATTGAAACAGAATATCTTGGGTACATACTCTCACGAGATGGTATAAAACCACAACCCAAGAAGGTACAGTCGATACTTGCACTGACACCGCCCAAAAATGTCAAAGACCTCGGTAGATTGGTCCTTGGCATGGTCCAATACTATCGAGATCTTTGGGCAAGACGCAGCAAAATGCTTGCCCCACCCACAAGCCTAGTCGGCGAGTGTGGTCACACCAAAAAGTCCAAACTCCTCAAGGTTAATGGAAATGGACTGAGGAACATCAAAAAGCATTCAATGATGTAAAGGCCACTATTGCAAAAGATGTGTCCTTAGCCTACCCTGATTACTCAAAAGGGTTTGAGATCTATACTGATGGTTCCAAGAGACAACTTGGCGCCGTCATTACTAAGAACAACCAGCCAATAGCGTTTTTCAGCAGAAAACTCTCTGTCTGTCAGCAAAAGTACAGCGTAACCGAAATTGAACTTCTAGCCATTGTTGAAACACTCAAAGAGTTCAAAGGGATGCTATGGGGCCAGCCAATTGTAGTCTACACAGACCACAAGAACCTCATGCAAGATGCACTTGGATTGACCTGTGACAGGGTTTACCATTGGCGTTTACTGCTAGAGGAATATGGTCATGAAATTGTGTACATCAAAGGAATCCACAACACAGTTGCAGATACGATTTCACGCCTTGACTTTGGTCCAGCAGTGGACATCAAGGAAAACTGGATGACCTTCACAAAATGCTGGTGTTATTACACTATGCAATCAGAAGAGGACCCATCCCCAGACAAACACTCAGACCTCATGAACTTTGTGTTTGCCAACCGCAGCAAAGATAATGCAATATATCCCCTGACAGTTCGGGAGATTGCCGCAGCTCAACACACAGATAAAACACTGGACAAACTCAGCCTGCTTGAGAAGTACAAACCTCAACTGGTAGAAAATGTTCAAGTACTGTGCAAGGATGGCAAGCTTGTCATCCCACAGGAACTCCAGCAGCGAGCAGTACAGTGGTACCATCACTACCTGCAGCATCCAGGGACTACTTGTCTCAAAGAGACTCTTCGCGCTGCGATGTATTGGAATGGTTTGCGACGCTATGTTCGCACCTTTGTCAAAAATTGTCATAAATGCCAAGTCAACAAACAACGCCAACGTAAGTATGGTAAATTACCTACAAAATTGGTTGTTTCCAACCCCTGGGAAGTACTCTGTGTGGACCTAATAGGACCATACACTCTCAAGGGCAAAGACGGCACTGAAATTGACTTTATGTGTGTCACAATGATAGATCCAGCAACCAGTTGGTTTGAGATTGTGGAACTACCGGTAACAGCAGTGACTTCTGTTACTCCCACGGGTAAAAAGGGCCGCAAGGGTACTAACACACATAATAAACCTAAAGAAGCATACTTTGATAAATCATCAGCACAGGTAGGCTCCTTAGTTAACAAGATCTGGTTTAGCCGTTACCCGCGTTGTCAAGTAATCATTTACGACAATGGAAGCGAGTTCAAGCTCAATTTCAAAACCTTATGTGATTCATACGGTATCAAGCGTAAGCCAACCAGCATCAAGAACCTTCAAGCAAATGCAATACTAGAACAAATGCATCAAGTAATCATGATAATGCTCCGTACCACTGAATTAGACATGGCCAATACAGTGACACCTAGTGACATCGCAGACTTCCTCACAGATGCTGCATGGGCCGTTCGCTCCACATACCACAAAGTACTCAAAGCCTCTCCAGGCGCAGCAATATTTGGTAGGGATATGCTGTTTGACATTCCCTTCCTAGCTGACTGGAACAAAATAGGAGATCACAGGCAACACCAAACCGATCGCAATACCGAACGTGAAAACAAGTCTCGCGTCGATTGGGATTACAAGGTTGGTGATAAAGTACTTCTTCGCAAAGAAGGTATCCTCCGCAAATCTGAAAGCAGATACCATAAAGATCCTTGGACTATATCTACAGTCCATACGAATGGTACAATCAGGGTTCACCGCGGAACAAAATCAGAACGATTGAAAATTAGGAGAGTAACACCATACTTTGACACTGCAGATATTTAAATTTAAATATACTGTCAGTTAATCACTCTAAACTCCTCTCTCCACCAACACTTACGCTTACAACCTTTACTTCGTAGTCACTACAAAGTATGAATGTCTTGTCATGTACAAGTGTCTTCCATTACAACAAAGCCTGATGCTTTTCCTTTCATTGAAAAGGTTTTTTTTACACAACTCACCTGATTCTCCATTTGTGGGGGTGAGTGACATAGGCCAATTATCTACTCTACAGTAGTACTCCAAGAGAACCTGAAAGATACCCTTAATTTCTTAGGACATGCTGGACATCCCCCTAAGATTTGCAGTCTTGCTAAATAGCAAGAATTGTTTCATTACCCAAAAATACCATTTGGGATAAGGTGCTCTGAGTCAGGATATACTGACACAGAATCCACATCACTTCAAGATACAGAAGAGATCCATTGCTTCAAGATACAGAAGAGCTCTCACTGTGTCATTAGCACTGAAATGTACCAGTTCTACATGGATCTCCACGTAGTCTCGTTTTGCCAAAATGAAGCATGTTTGCTTCATCATGGTTCATCATGGTGGATTGTTAATTCACAATATGATCTAAATTAACTCACAAAAATAACAAAGCTGAAAGGTCCACATCAAGATTTTTTCAATACTTTTCAGCTTAGGTCGGTTCCACAAAAAATGGCATTTCACCTTCTAATGTTTCACATATCATGACCCCTTCAAAGCCTGTGATGATTGTTGATTAATCCCCATTATATTGCTGTTGATGCTCTTGTTTTCTCAAACTAATTACCTTTTGGGTTTTATCATTATTTTGTGATATTGTGGCTGAGAGAGGTGTACATCATCACTTGATAATGAATGTGTACATTGGGATTATTATAACTGTGATCAACTTGGAAGGAGCGAACTGTCTTGGTGTCACCAAGTTACATAATGCACACAAGCATGCTAGGAGGTGGGCAATACGAAATGAACCACCCAGAGTTGTATGCTGCAACTCACATCATCATAGTTCAAATGGAGCCATGCAATTTACATCAAAATCACACCAAGAACTTGCTTAACAATGTCAGTTACCATTTCTCTTCACCTTCATGATAAGATAAAAGAGACATTGAACATAATTTTAGTACCAACTGAATTATGATTTGAAAATCTCCTTAATGGGCAACGAAACATCCAAGCAAGTGAAGGAGACAACCTTGTTATCAATACTCTCGACATATTCTAATTTCACAATCAATACAACAGGAGAGACATAAAAAAAGATGCTTGAATGCCTGCTACGTCAACATTGTCACCTCCAAAGATGATGAATAAATGGCAGTTCAATAAGTATACTTAGTAGCACAAGTACAAACTATTGCAAGACAAAAGACTGTTTGTTATTTCAACCAGACTGTAAACAAAACAATGCAACACACAAATCACGTTTGAGCCACCTCAGAGATACTCTGAATAGCATCACTCTGAGCTTTGATCCAAAAAGATGTCACAATGATGCTAGACATCACAGAATATGGTTTTGGGGGGTTTATTTGTAACAGTGACAATCAATTAGATTCAATAAAGAACCCTTGTATATGAGGATGGCAGCCCATGTTGCTGTTGTGTCAACTTATGCTTGGGGTTTGCATTCATGATAAGGATGTTGAAGAGACTATCTCTTGTCAGATTGTTGAGAATAAAGCTGTGGGAACACTGTGGGAACACAATTCACATCCAGATTTAAGGAAATACACTATGCTAAGATTCCAACTCATCAGAACAAGTGTAAATTAAAAGTTTCTAATGATGTAGATGTTTTTGCAATAGACCTCAAAGAAACAATTCTATGCTTGCTATGTACAACTCATGCTTACTGGAGGAATTGACATCAAGACAACCATTCAACAATCTACAGAAAGGGTGTTCCGTGTGATGATTCAAAATTGCTACACAAGAACATAATGCTTCATTCAAGACAAGAACATGAAAAATTCAGAAGAGAGATTCAATCAACAGACTCAGCAAACACATTTATTACACTATGTGGGTTTATGTCAAGAGTCTTTTTCAATGGAGATTCAAAGAAATGATTCCTTATTGTACTCTCTTCTTTGGGGGTATACAACCAGAAGGCAAATAGGAGAATGATATGTGACATCTGCACAGTACTCATGTGTTAAACCGTGCTTTAAGGCAAAGAGGAATGACAACTACTCCACTCACATTTTGACACAGTTGTGTTAATCTAGTAGAAGATACAGACAGATGACATAATGCATGACTGGAATTGAAGGAAATGTATCTGCTTTAGGAGACTTTGAAATGTTATCTGAGAAGCATAAGGAGCTAGATAAGAATGAAGATGATTCCTTCAGTGCAAAAAGGAGTATTTTGTTGGTTTTGATGAATATGATAGAGTTGAAGAAAAGATCAACTGACTGAAGTGTACTGTGCATCAAGGTGTAAATGATTAAATGTTGGCATCTCTATTACAATTAACCTCGGCAGTATGTCTATCCAGTTTGACACTGAACAACCTGGTTGATGTGTTCAGTTCATCGAAGTGTGCACATTTGAGGTCTAACCACCACAACTCCCACCTAAGTTGTGGCTTGTTGGATCTCAATCATAGTCATCATTACATCAATTGTTACCATCCTATTGCTTGGATTCTTGTCATTACTCAAAGTTCTTACAAATTCTCCTTTTGTCACCAATTATTCAACACTGTCACAATGTATCCAACTCTCTTTGTCGTGAATCAGCTTAAATGATTAATATAGATCTTTTCAAGAAGTACAGATTGACTGCCTACATGCTTATTTTTCAGTATGCATCAAAATGATATTTAGGCACATGCACTACCCCATCCTACAAGAATTACCGTTGTTTTTCATGTTTCATTTTAAAGTGCACAAAAATAATTGCAGTTAAGTATGGTAATGATTCCGTTGGACTTTTTGCAAAGTACTCATAATCATCACCTCTGATATTTGGGCTCTAGTTTAGATTCATACCACAACAAGCAGTCTCAATGATTCAGTTCTCCAGGGTATCATAGGTTCTGTTTTGTATCTATATGGCGCAGGAGGTGCCGGTTTGACTGACCCTGTTTCACCTTCTCAGAAAGTGATAGGCAGCAGTCACTTCCACACATCTCCCCTTGGGAGTCATCCAATGAAAGCAGTCAACCATAGACTAATGTGTGAATTGTTGACGACTGCAACCAGCCCTTTTATGTAAAATAAGACAATCCATCAGGCAGAACTTCCTGTCTGCATCATTGCATGGACCAACAGCTACCAAAAACACCACAACATTCTACCAACCAAAGAGTGAGTTTGTGATTGCAAATTGGTATGATGCAAACCTTTTTGGTAGTTATTTTACCATCCGATCAAGTAATGCAGTATTATGTTTAAGTTTTCTGACAGACTTTTTCTGTGTTGTTGCTAGTTGCATCTGACCTATTTGAGCAGACAAACATGTATTCATGGATTATTCTGAATGGATTAATTTGTGTTTTGGATTCCAATGCTCATTATGGGGTGATTGTTCATTACTTATCATGTCATTGTTCATTAAACTCATCATAAAACCTCATAAGTGACAACATGATGCCTTCAATTTTAAATATGACTAGAAATAAAGATGTGAAAGAATGCCTTCTATGTGGATACAAACTGTATGACACAACATAACAGAATCCATATAACTAGAGAGTGTGTAACAAGTTGGACAGAAGGAGCAATTACCAAAAATGACTACAAGCCCAAATCAGGTTAATGACTAAGGGATGAATTTGTGAAGCACAGTTGATCCATTTAATTGGATGTTACAACTTGATAGATAAGAGGTGTTAGATTTGTTTGAGACACAATATTTTTGTTGATTGTTGAGTTTGTATCAGATATCCAACTATTGGGGTTTAGAGCCTAGTTATGCTAAGCACTTTTTTATATGTGGAAGATAGTAGAATTCCTGGGAGACAAGCTTTCTATCAAGAAATCCCTCCATCTTGGACAGATGTCTAGACAAATGATTGTTTGCTCCTGATTCAAACATAGAAGCTGGCTCCTGCCTATCATGCATTTTGAAGGTGAAGAAATTTGATTTGTACACCCATCCCCATGCTAGGTAGTCACAGTCCCAAATACTCTGGACACAATTCCCCATTACTACACTCACTCAAACTACTCTTGCCTTGGCACCTGTTGCTGTCAAAGTAGGAAGACTGGCTAGAAAACAACAAAAACATTCTATTTGAAGTTACCAAATGACAAGAAAGGATGACATTGCAATCTTTATTATCACAGGGTCATTTGCTGGTGTGCACTTTTGGCACAAGCGTCCGGCTAAATATTCATACCCCCAAAACCTAGTCAATGTATGGACTTCAGAGTTGATCTAACCCTGTGATGAATTAATTCAGGATTTCCCCCTTGATGCTGACATATTGTCAACTTGTTTGCTTTGCACCAGAGGACAAGTGATTCCATAAACACAATGTCAGCTTGATAATGTGGAGTAACAGCTTTGAGCAAAATGTTAACAAATGTTGTTAAGTCATAGTCTATTGGCTTGATATGTAAACAACATTTTCTTTGTTATTCATCGCACTTGTATAATCCCCATCATTAATTTCACAACAGCACCATGTTATATACCAAATTCCTAGACTGCAATAACAAAGACAAGGCTTATAAGCATTTTCTCAGAATGCTCACCAATCATAGCTTTGTAAAAAGATCCTTCATAACAAAGCTATAGCAAGGTCTATTATGTGACTTTATGAAGAACTATGATATTAGTACTTCTCTGCAAATTTGACTGGTTTCTATGGTTGTATTTGCTGGATGCACTTTTTGTTATTTTTGTGTATTTGGACCAAGTGGTTGATGGTAAAAGGGCCAACACAAATGCATACCAACAAAACAACTAGCATATTTCTCTGTATGTTGACAGATGACAGTCTTTAGGGTGAGCTGCTATGGTTCAGTAAATGGTTAGGTTTATTTGTAACAGTGACAATCAATTAGATTCAATAAAGAGTTTCAACATACAATCGCAATCAATGCGACAATCGCCATCTATATGAATAGGATGACTAACCGCCGGAAAATCATTCACATTCAATTGTGCCTTTAGGTGATCAAAACACTGTTTATATAAGCTTGCGCCTCCACTAAATCGTGGATCAATCACGGATGGAAGTGATATATATTTCATCTGGATAGAAGGATGGGCTTGACAAAAAGAAAGATTTTTCCACAACACAAGATCTTTCTCATAACACAACGTTGCACCCTGAAGAAAATTCAAGACTTCCTCAGCTTGTAACATTCCAACATAGATTGCAAGGACAATCAAAATGCTTTGAACTTTCATTCCTTTTCCCACTTCCAAGGTAAATGCCTGGAATATTTGCGATGGAAGGCATGTTACGGAATCAATCGAAGATATGGAGAGGAATCGGTCGGGGACGACGATCCTGCAGGGGAAGTAGACACGGTAACTGTTGAGCCGCATAAACCACATTTCTTGTCGAGAAGTCTGTTGAGTTCTGTGGTTGCGGATGAATGGAGATGGACGGCATGGTGATTCTGTCAGTGTGTTAATCTCACGTCGTTGTCGCTTGATATCAATGTAGACTGATGAAATTTGACTTGACTAGTTTCTTCCACTGAGAAGAAACTCATTATCTACAGTGTAATTTGACAAAAAGGTAAAATGATAATATTATGTTTGCCTGTTACCTTTATTTTCAGGAAATGAAAAGACAAGCAATGACAACGTCCTAAGATGATCATTTTTTCAAATTTGGAGTCAATAACAACGCCATGGATCCTCCAACAATACCGTTGCCACCTTTGCAACCATGGTCGCCCCTGCCGTCGTCGCAACCATTGTCACCTTTGCCACGTTCGCAACCTTGGTCGCCTTTGCCGCCTTTGCCGCCAATGCCGCCACTGCCATTATTGTTACCTACGCTAGCATTATTGCCGACACCAGGATTGTTGCCGACACCAACATTGTCGCCAATGCCAGCATCGTTGCCTATACCAGCATTGTCGCAGTCGTTGGAATTGTCGCCGTCGCTAGCATCGTCTCTGACGTCACAACTTACCGACGCATTCCCACCATCACCAGATGGAACACTGTGCACCATTGATTTATTCAGTGATTTCACATATGCCGAACCCAGAAAGAGTTGGGTTCAGTGGTTTTTGGAAATGACGGAGTTTAAGAAGAAGCACGGTCATTGTGACGTGGCTAATGACTTCGCGGGTGGATTGGGTAAATGGGTGAGTTATCAATGCAGTCGACGTCACATGAAATCTTTGAATATGCAGCGAGTGAAATTGTTAGAAGCGATTGGCTTTATATGGAATAGGCATGATGACGTTTGGGATGGGAGGTTCTCAGAACTGAAGGCTTACAAGGGAAAGCACGGTCATTGTGAAGTGCCTCGGACCTTGGGTGGATTGGGAAAATGGGTGGGTACGCAACGCGATCGATATGAACAGAAAGTATTGAATAACCAGCGAGTGAATTGTTAGAAGAGATTGGCTTTGTATGGCAACCAAAAAATGCCGCTTGGAATCAGAGGTTCTCAGAACTTAAGGCTTACAAGGAAAAGCATGGTCAGTGCAACGTGCCACAGAAGACCTTGGGTGGACCTGTAGGATTTTTCAGAGTTACACAAAGTTGCATTAGTGTGAATTGGCTAGGATGACGGTAGAGAGCACTGGTGGAACTGAAGTGGCAATGAACAGGAGGCACAGAGAAATTATGAATCATCTATATAATCTTCATGTATTCTATGTTTGTGGAGCAAGAAAGCATGTTGCACTGACCATGCTTTTCCTTGTAAGCCTTAAGTTCTGAGAATCTCTGATTCCAAGCGGCATTGTTGCACTGACCATGCTTTTCCTTGTAAGCCTTAAATCCTACAGGTCCACCCAAGGTCTTCTGTGGCACGTTGCACTGACCATGCTTTTCCTTGTAAGCCTTAAGTTCTGAGAACCTCTGATTCCAAGCGGCATTTTTCCACTTGGTCCAAATACACAAAAATAACAAAAAGTGCATTCAGCAAATACAACCATAGAAACCAGTCAAATTTGCAGAGAAGTACTAATATCATAGTTCTTCATAAAGTCACATAATAGACCTTGCTATAGCTTTGTTATGAAGGATCTTTTTACAAAGCTATGATTGGTGAGCATTCTGAGAAAATGCTTATAAGCCTTGTCTTTGTTATTGCAGTCTAGGAATTTGGTATATAACATGGTGCTGTTGTGAAATTAATGATGGGGATTATACAAGTGCGATGAATAACAAAGAAAATGTTGTTTACATATCAAGCCAATAGACTATGACTTAACAACATTTGTTAACATTTTGCTCAAAGCTGTTACTCCACATTATCAAGCTGACATTGTGTTTATGGAATCACTTGTCCTCTGGTGCAAAGCAAACAAGTTGACGATATGTCAGCATCAAGGGGAAATCCTGAATTAATTCATCACAGGGTTAGATCAACTCTGAAGTCCATACATTGACTAGGTTTTGGGGTATGAATATTTAGCGGACGCTTGTGCCAAAAGTGCACACCAGCAAATGACCCTGTGATAATAAAGATTGCAATGTCATCCTTTCTTGTCATTTGGTAACTTCAAATAGAATGTTTTTGTTGTTTTCTAGCCAGTCTTCCTACTTTGACAGCAACAGGTGCCAAGGCAAGAGTAGTTTGAGTGAGTGTAGTAATGGGGAATTGTGTCCAGAGTATTTGGGACTGTGACTACCTAGCATGGGGATGGGTGTACAAATCAAATTTCTTCACCTTCAAAATGCATGATAGGCAGGAGCCAGCTTCTATGTTTGAATCAGGAGCAAACAATCATTTGTCTAGACATCTGTCCAAGATGGAGGGATTTCTTGATAGAAAGCTTGTCTCCCAGGAATTCTACTATCTTCCACATATAAAAAAGTGCTTAGCATAACTAGGCTCTAAACCCCAATAGTTGGATATCTGATACAAACTCAACAATCAACAAAAATATTGTGTCTCAAACAAATCTAACACCTCTTATCTATCAAGTTGTAACATCCAATTAAATGGATCAACTGTGCTTCACAAATTCATCCCTTAGTCATTAACCTGATTTGGGCTTGTAGTCATTTTTGGTAATTGCTCCTTCTGTCCAACTTGTTACACACTCTCTAGTTATATGGATTCTGTTATGTTGTGTCATATAGTTTGTATCCACATAGAAGGCATTCTTTCACATCTTTATTTCTAGTCATATTTAAAATTGAAGGCATCATGTTGTCACTTATGAGGTTTTATGATGAGTTTAATGAACAATGACATGATAAGTAATGAACAATCACCCCATAATGAGCATTGGAATCCAAAACACAAATTAATCCATTCAGAATAATCCATGAATACATGTTTGTCTGCTCAAATAGGTCAGATGCAACTAGCAACAACACAGAAAAAGTCTGTCAGAAAACTTAAACATAATACTGCATTACTTGATCGGATGGTAAAATAACTACCAAAAAGGTTTGCATCATACCAATTTGCAATCACAAACTCACTCTTTGGTTGGTAGAATGTTGTGGTGTTTTTGGTAGCTGTTGGTCCATGCAATGATGCAGACAGGAAGTTCTGCCTGATGGATTGTCTTATTTTACATAAAAGGGCTGGTTGCAGTCGTCAACAATTCACACATTAGTCTATGGTTGACTGCTTTCATTGGATGACTCCCAAGGGGAGATGTGTGGAAGTGACTGCTGCCTATCACTTTCTGAGAAGGTGAAACAGGGTCAGTCAAACCGGCACCTCCTGCGCCATATAGATACAAAACAGAACCTATGATACCCTGGAGAACTGAATCATTGAGACTGCTTGTTGTGGTATGAATCTAAACTAGAGCCCAAATATCAGAGGTGATGATTATGAGTACTTTGCAAAAAGTCCAATGGAATCATTACCATACTTAACTGCAATTATTTTTGTGCACTTTAAAATGAAACATGAAAAACAACGGTAATTCTTGTAGGATGGGGTAGTGCATGTGCCTAAATATCATTTTGATGCATACTGAAAAATAAGCATGTAGGCAGTCAATCTGTACTTCTTGAAAAGATCTATATTAATCATTTAAGCTGATTCACGACAAAGAGAGTTGGATACATTGTGACAGTGTTGAATAATTGGTGACAAAAGGAGAATTTGTAAGAACTTTGAGTAATGACAAGAATCCAAGCAATAGGATGGTAACAATTGATGTAATGATGACTATGATTGAGATCCAACAAGCCACAACTTAGGTGGGAGTTGTGGTGGTTAGACCTCAAATGTGCACACTTCGATGAACTGAACACATCAACCAGGTTGTTCAGTGTCAAACTGGATAGACATACTGCCGAGGTTAATTGTAATAGAGATGCAAACATTTAATCATTTACACCTTGATGCACAGTACACTTCAGTCAGTTGATCTTTTCTTCAACTCTATCATATTCATCAAAACCAACAAAATACTCCTTTTTGCACTGAAGGAATCATCTTCATTCTTATCTAGCTCCTTATGCTTCTCAGATAACATTTCAAAGTCTCCTAAAGCAGATACATTTCCTTCAATTCCAGTCATGCATTATGTCATCTGTCTGTATCTTCTACTAGATTAACACAACTGTGTCAAAATGTGAGTGGAGTAGTTGTCATTCCTCTTTGCCTTAAAGCACGGTTTAACACATGAGTACTGTGCAGATGTCACATATCATTCTCCTATTTGCCTTCTGGTTGTATACCCCCAAAGAAGAGAGTACAATAAGGAATCATTTCTTTGAATCTCCATTGAAAAAGACTCTTGACATAAACCCACATAGTGTAATAAATGTGTTTGCTGAGTCTGTTGATTGAATCTCTCTTCTGAATTTTTCATGTTCTTGTCTTGAATGAAGCATTATGTTCTTGTGTAGCAATTTTGAATCATCACACGGAACACCCTTTCTGTAGATTGTTGAATGGTTGTCTTGATGTCAATTCCTCCAGTAAGCATGAGTTGTACATAGCAAGCATAGAATTGTTTCTTTGAGGTCTATTGCAAAAACATCTACATCATTAGAAACTTTTAATTTACACTTGTTCTGATGAGTTGGAATCTTAGCATAGTGTATTTCCTTAAATCTGGATGTGAATTGTGTTCCCACAGTGTTCACACAGCTTTATTCTCAACAATCTGACAAGAGATAGTCTCTTCAACATCCTTATCATGAATGCAAACCCCAAGCATAAGTTGACACAACAGCAACATGGGCTGCCATCCTCATATACAAGGGTTCTACATAGCACCAGCAATTCTTCATTGACCTTCCCCTGGAAATGAAGATGATCTCTTGGATAGATCAACCAGGACATTTTTATCTAGGTCTTTTGTCATCCCCATGGGGCTCACCAAACCTGAAAATAAACCAAAAAGAAATGAAAGGATCCAGGCCTTGGTGAAAGTTGTGCAGTTTGTTGTGAGTAACAACTGCAAATATTTTTAAAAATCCACACAGATGTCTGTCCCTGCCCCAACCCATCCCTGCCTCATCACTTTCCATTCTCACCTCTACCCACTTGTCCTCTCTTGTGTACCACTCATACCAAGTCTGCCCTCCAAACAAGAAAGGGCTTCAATCATGTCATATTGCTGAAGAACACAGGTTACACCAGTCCAATGTCATGCCAGAAGGTAGAAACCAAGAATACTTCAATTCAGGAAATTTTAATTTGTAAGAAAGGGAGTGTTCATATCTGTCTATCACTACCATCCCTGTCCTGTAGCCCATTATCGTCTGTCCCCACTCATCTGCACTTGTCACGTTTCATCCTCACTATGTCCCCACCATGTTCATGCCCCATCACACACATCGGGACATGACACTGCTCACTTGTCAAAAAATGACATGCGACTACCATGGGACCTCATCCTTCTGTTTGTTTTGATGTGTCGCACTTGAGTAAAGTTGATCCAATCAAAAGTTGCCATCATTTCATGTTCCACTGAATGTAAGCAGACTTAATGATTGAATACATCTAGGCACTTGATATTGTTAGACACTGCTGTATACCACCCAACCACAGGTTTTCTCACTTCTCTTTCGTTTGATGTATCATTTCCGCGTGTCTTTGCATACATAGCCACCTCCAATGATGCAGCCTCCAACGCTGTGTCAAACACAAACTCCATCATCAGCCACGCAAACCCAAAGTCTGACACGGACTACTTTGATGCAAAACTTTCCTCCAATAATTCTTCCATTGTCATCAATACAGCTTCAGTCGCTGTCTTTCTGTTGCCATTTACGTTACTGACAACCCACATGCCGCCGTATTTGGCCACACCAACACCATTGCCAACTGTCATGAGAATGATAATCTTTACTAAGTAAAACTCCGTCCTATTTCCTTTTGTCCAATGATGATGAAGAATTTCTCCTTTCTCCGCCATCATCTGAGTAACCATACAAACATCCATTTGCAGCAGCAATTGAAACACAACCCCAACAGTCACCAAAACCTCTCTCCTATGCTGAAATCCCATCAAACCACACCAGAATCATCAAAAAGCACCAAAAGATGACATATTTTAATGTCCCTTAAATTGTTAGTTCAATTAAGGTTTAATGACAATTCAACGATACTCTCAATTAAGGTACAATGTTAGTATAAGGTCAATTAAGGTTTAGTCCCAAGGTCATTTAGTGCAGTGTCATTCGTGGGGCAGCAATGGAGGAAACAAATGAACAATGATTTTGCCGTGGTTGTGTTCATGCATAGATGTGCGCAAAGGTGCTAACTTGTGCTGCTTTTGCGTGGAATGTTTGAGCCTGACACAAAATGGCTGTTAGTTTGCAGTTTGAGGTGAAAAATCATCAAGCTTTCAGTACCTATACTTAGTGAGAAGCCTTGGTACAGGGTTGAACATAAAGGTGGGGCGGCTCGACCAAAAAAATATGTTTGGTACCGGGGTTAAGGGAACTACAATTTTTTAAAAGATACTTATTATCAAGAACGGAGTGTGGTAGGAGCTATATGGTACAATACCATACACTCTTACCATACTGTCTCTTGGTCGCAATGACATAATGAACAAGTACCAGATAGAAATGAGAAGCCTTTCTAGAGAGAGTACATAAGACTTGATTGACTCGCGAGGGCAATATATCTTGAGGTGTGAAGCAGTACACATAATAGAACCTACCTACGATACGTCATATCTAACTTATTGTGTATTGTTTCTATCATATCCCTCACACAGGAGCAATGGGGTTGTGACAGGACAATGGAGCAAAAACAGGCATAATTAATTTCTGGGCTTTAAAACAATGGTATGTACACACATACATAATATGTAAATATGTACACACATTAATAAGCAAAAGAACTCATTCATGTCTCCAATATAAATATCTGTACATACTTACAGTATTGTATCTACACTGCCTAAGATTCGCACCACATTGCTCTCACGTGGTTCTCATATACCAATTCCTTTTTCTGACATTGGCGATCCTTGCAAGGGACTGGTTTTTGAGTTACCTTTGTCATTGAACGGAAAAGCCAATCCACTAAAAGAAAACTAATCACCCAAAAGAATACCGGATACCTTATCATTTTCCAAGAGGAATAGTAGTAGACTTAGGAAAAGCCAAAAGAAAACTAATTCTCCTAAAGAAAACCAATCCCCAATTAATCTGCCAACATCAATAGGTACACAGTTTATTTATGCCTTTGGGCGAGTTGGAGACTTTCTTGAGAAGTATTTCTTGACAATAGATCGATTCTGTTCTGATAATAGATCTAAACGAATCATCGTCTAGGACCTTAAAGCATACTTTAGGAATGACCGCAGATCCTAGATTTTCGAAGTATGAAGTAGATTTTCTAAGCTAGATCTTTATTTCCTCACTAGCAATTTCATTTTTCAAAATGGTCTTGAAAACCTATTTTAGCTTTCTAACAAAATCTGTTTAGATTGTAATATGTTCTAAGTTCAATTTTTGATTACCGTTCTCTAGAGAGGTAGGTACATTTTAGATGTATATATGGTATCCATTCTTCTATTTGTGGCACCGATCAGTCGTGCATAATAAATATAATAATATATTAACATGAAGGCTACATATGTCTTGATACCTACCTTCCCATTATCATCAGTATGGTAGTTTTCCTATCGATACCATACGATACCATATCTTCTTGCTTTTAGGACCAGGGAACATGGATATCTTTTAGGAAATAATCAATTTTCTTGGTGTTCCCTGATCCCCACCACGGAATACAATATCCCAACAGTTTCAAAAAGGGTGACTTTTTGTCACCCTTTATGTAGAATCTGTACCATAGCGTACGTATACTCAAAAGGGTGACACATAAGTCACCCCTTTCACACGATTCCTAGGTAGAGACGAGCTCTGTACAACCTCCCGAAATACAATATCTCTGTGCGAGGGTCGTAAGGTGTGTGCCATCAAATTAATTCCCATATCGAATTGGATACTCACGCACAATACAGACAATGGAAGCAATTACAAAAAGGGTGACAAAAAGTCACCCTTTTGAAATGGCCAATTAGCAGCGTGATGAGGGTGACTTTTCGTCACCCTTTTGAACTGTTGGGATATGGTATTGTACCATACCATACAATACCATACTATCTCTCTCTCTCGAGAGTATTGTACAATACTATACAATATACGGTATGATACTATGTACAATACTACTCTTGGGTGATTCCGTAAAGGTATCTTCTGACAGCATAATATCATGACGAAAAAGTATCTTCCTGAAGGAAGTGAGTGATGTGTTTTGGTCAGGTGCCATCTACTGGAACGTCCAAATAAAAATCTTCCTTCGTCCTTCTGACCATGGCAATCGACATAGCCAGCCATGGCAGCAATGGCATAACACAGGACTGTACAATATCACGCGCTTCTATATCATGTTAACTACCAATCGAATATTACATTTCGTTACTAATCATAGTATTTAAACCGTCTTCGTTCCCGTCTCATCATTTTTCACGATAATAAAGAACCACAACAAAATGGTCAGATTCAATCCTGCCGCCGTCTCCAACTCCCTCCTCCTCTTCATCGTTTTCTCCGCAAACGATGCCTTCATCCCATCGTCCCACATCCGCCGAAGCCTGATCACCACCGAACTCCAAGCTGAAACCGTCACCTTCGAAACCGTGGACTCTCGCACTGGCAAACCGACCGGGACATCGTTCCTCCCGGCAGAAGCCATTGAACGTGCCTCCAAGGGAAATCCTATCGAGAAGGCCAAGCTCGCCAAGGACGGGACGAGCGCCTTTGTGGATGTGTATGAGTACGCGGCGAAAATTCGAGAGGGGAAAATGACTTGGGAGGAGATGGAGGCGGCTGATTTGAACACTGTGCGTTTATGAAATATGACATGCTGATCTGTACATTTATCTCAATGCAAATAGGACAACTTGTCTCAATTTTCATTTCATCAACTTTCGCGCTGTTTCCTTTCTTATACATCGATCTTTTCATTACTTTCGTGATCAGAGGCTCAAGTTTGTCGGAATGCTTCACCGAGACAAACGCACCCCTGGCCAATTCATGATGCGTCTTAAAGTCCCTAACGGCATTGTCAACTCAGACCAGATGCGCTTTTACGCCGATTGCGTAGAAAAGTACGGAGAAGAACGAGGTGTTGTCGATATAACAACCAGACAGAACATACAGCTTCGTGGTGTCAAGATCGAGGATGCTCCTGATATTATCGATGGGTTGCACGCGCGGAATCAGACGACGTTCCAGAGCGCACTTGATAGTGTCAGGAATATGGTGGGGTCACCGTTGGCCGGGATAGATGATAAAGAGATGGTTGATACTAGAGAGTTTTGCAATGCTCTCAACGATCTTGTTAGTCTTGATCCTGTTACTCAGACGAGAGGGAATCCGATGTGGGGGAACTTGCCGAGAAAATTTAACATCGCTGTCTCGGGTTCTAGAGATGATTTCTCACATACGCACATCAACGATATTGGTCTTCAACCTTGTCCTCATGCTACTACCGGTAAAATGGGCTTTAATGTCGTCTTAGGTGTAAGTGGTGCATAACTGTATGTCATTCCATGCACATGTCTTTGAAGCTTTCTCATTTCTACCGTTCTCTTATGCCATGGAAATCTCTTTAGGGATATATGTCGATCAAACGTGTCGCTGAGAGTATACCGGCCGATATGTGGATTCAAGCTGACCGCAACTCAGTGGTTACTCTTTCGGAGGCTATTCTTCGCATTTTCCGCGATGAAAGTGAGCGAAAGGACAGACAGAAAGCGCGTCTCATGTGGCTGGTGGAGAAGTACGGCATGAAAGAGTTCAAGGCCGCTGTTATCAAAGAAATTACATCTTACGACCGTGGAGTCGCTGTTCATGACGCCCAGCCTGCGCCAACTGAACCTTTTGAACGGAGAGAACTGCTAGGCGTTCACAAACAAAAGCAGGAAGGAAAATCACGCGTCGGAATACTGGTCCCCACTGGTAGGTTGTCAGTGAAGGAATGTCGAGAGATTGCAGATTTGGCAGATGCATATTCTGAAGGAGAGATTCGTTTGACAGTTGAACAAAATATAATACTACCCAACGTCGACGATGACAAAATAGATGCTCTTTTAAATGAGGACGCTCTCGGAAAAGGGTCCCGCCTGCAGGTTAACCCTGGCCTCATTGAGGGAAACGTTGTTAGCTGCACTGGTGCTCAGTTCTGTGGCTTGGCACTGATTGAAACCAAGGCTAATGCAGAATCAATTGCGAGAAAACTGGAGGAGCTTGTCACGGTTGATAGACCGATTCGTATTCACTGGACAGGATGGTAAGTGTCTCTCTTCTCAGTTGAAGTTTATTTTTCGGTATACCGAGACGAACCTTCTCATCGACGATTCGTGTACATGATCGTTCAATTGTAGCCCGAATTCATGCGGCCAAGTTCAAGTGGCCGACATCGGAATCATGGGAGGCCCCGCGAGGAAATTCGACGAGGCGACTGGAAAGATGATGGCAGTTCCAGGTTGCAAAATCTTCGTCGGGGGACGGATCGGTGAGGATGCTCACTTATCGCTGGAACCTTTCAAAGAAGGTGTGCCGCTGGAAGAAGAAATTCTCATTCCTGAATTAGTTGAAATCCTCAAAACTCAGTTTGGAGCTGTTGACAAGCAGGCGAGATAACTTAACATTTTTATCAAGAATCTAATTGATCGTCAATGGGAGTTACTAGTGAAAGACAGACTTTTTGAATTCTGCAACTCGCTCGTCGAGTATTCCCCAGCACCTCTAGTGATGTGCTCATACTTTGATCTTGGCAAATATCGTCGATCTTTGTTGTAACATTCAATTACCATACACTGATATAGCTCTAGTAGTAATTTTTCTCAAATAGCTCGTCCAGCTTCCGTCAAGCCGCCAATTGATACAGCTTCGACATTTCGTCATCCGTCAACACGAAATCAAATACATTTAAGTCTTCTTCAAAATGAGTCTTGCTCTTACTTTGAGTAGTAAAAGCAGCCCCGCTTTGAACAATAAATCTCAACCCCACTTGCGCTGCGCTCTTTCCATACTTTTTACCAATGACATCAAGATCGGATCCGTAACGACGCAGAACCTTAGACAGAGGTGACCACGATTGGACCAATATGTCGCGTTTGGTGTTGTATTCCAATATACCTTGCGGATGGTAAGCAACAGAAAACGGAAGTTGGTTGACTGTGGGTTTTGTAGCGCCAGGATTCACCAAAATTGCATCGAGTTGAGATGGAGAGAAATTAGACACCGCCAAATCTGAAACCGTTCCATCAGTGGATTTCATTTCTTCGAATGCACGCCACTGCCCGCGGATGCTTTCGTCATTTGGACCGGGATAATCAAGCATGATCATATCAAGTTTGTCTATGTTTCCGCTAGCCATGGCGGCCATATTTTCGAGGCATCCTTGCTTGGTTTTTCTGTAAGCTGCACTTTCTTTGTCGACACGGTTGGATAGGACAGTTCCACTTCAAATATCATTGGTAATCAGCAATAAGAGAGAATTTTTGTGAGCCATGGTTCCAAAAATCAACTGAAGCTGTCATGCAATACGTGCGTAGTGACTGACCAAATATAGAGTTCATCCCGTGGAATACCGGAGGCCTTCACTGCCTTGAACGACGCGAGAAACAGTTTAGTATCGACAGAAGAGAGGGCGAGTCACCCGAAACGCATGCAAAACATCAGATCAATCAGAAAAATCGACATCTGCTCACCCTAGCAAATCCCTTTTGGTTGCCCGCAAGCACACTCGCGAAAAAGTTTCGGTACCCTGCCTCCAACGCGGTCAACGTCAATTTATACGCAGCATCATCATCATAGATCTGCAACCCGAACGACGCCAGAGGAAATGCCTTTTTGTTGTTGCTATTCAAAACAACACTCGGACCACCTATAGCTCCACTTGCATGGCAAACAGACGGATTCGTTCCCGACGCCCCAACGACTGCCGTTGAGGTTGTGACGAGTGTGGATAGGGCCGATCGTCGTGACATTTCTGATGACGGGAGTTGGAGGGCGAACGTGGCCGTGATGCCATCAGTTATGCCGCTGGCTGATAGCAGCATGAAGAATGTGGATTTGATAATACTATTCATCTCGGCTTTGTCGAATGAAGATGGTTCGGCGTAGCTCTGAAAGTTAGGTGTCCGTGATGTGATTTTGCGCCCTCTCTCTCTAAAGATATTATATTATTATGTCGAGCAATCGCTGACGCGATGTTCCCATATATCCTCGAAGTTACCTTTTTGCGGACTTTTTTGCTTGTCTTTTTGAATTGACAACAATGGGAATCTTTTTTCTGGTATATCCCCATCCTTTTCTTACGGTGCATCTAGTGCACCGTAACTAGCTTTCCCCATCATAATCCTCACGGTGCATCTAGTGCACCGTAACTCGACTATTCCTACATAGCCCCTGTAGAAATTCAAAAAGACACATTTGCCCATCAGAGGTAATATCTGCTTGGCATCATTTTTTAGTCAGAAACACATAAGCCTAATTTTTGGCCAATTAAGATGTGAATGTTAGGCATATATAATATTTTCAAAAATTGTACCAGACAGTTCAGGCAATCTGAAAAGTCCCTGGGTGTGGGTATGTACTGGAATTTTTTGTCCTAAAATTAATATTTGAAATGAACTCTTTCTCAAGAAATGTTGTTGGTTTCCTCTGAACATGTGTAGGAATAGTACAAAAGTTATGGTGCACTAGATGCACCATAAGAGATTTCAAGGATTTGGTCAAATTGTGCGGTGCATCTAGTGCACCGCAAGTGGGGGTGGGGATATGAATGTTGAAGGTATATTGAAGGCCCTGTGAAGGCCTACATGATTTTTTAAGAGGCAGCTGTAACGAGTTGTCCAACAGCACAGCGCATCAAACCGCTTGGAGGCTGCTTGGAGGGACAATAGCAGGGAAACGGAAGGCGCCGAGTATAATTGGAGTGTAATATAAGAAGAGAACCACCTGCCGTTCACGTTATCTTGTAGAAAATATCTGCAGCAAGCACAGCCTGTCGTCGGTCGACCAAAGCATCAAATTCACGTTTTCGCATCCATACCAAAGCCCAGCATAACGTCCACCTACAACGTGCACCAACCATGACAGGTAACTTAAGGCAAAGACGAGGGAAGAAAGCCAGCAATGGCCCAGCAACTCATGAGGATGAAACTCCATCAAAAGCACAAGAGGAAAGTCGCACCCCGATGGAGCAACTTCGAGATGCCCAGGCCCGACTCATCGTTTCCCGCGATCGTACCGCTGATCTGCATGCAGCATGGAGGAATCAAATGTTTAGAATGTCAATAATCATTATTTTCGTAACACTTCATCAGTTTCAGAAGCCGATACAATCTTGTATCGGTGATATAAAGGCATCAAATGACGCTGTCGGTGTCTCCACCGAGGAGGGGTCACCCGATAAGCAACGCATCAGTGGAATGGAAGCAATCGGGATTTTATTCGGGTATGCCTTCTACGAACTCTTAGCCGTGGCCACTGCTTTCCTTATTGCGTATCTTCTCCTTGCCAACAACACGTCTTCGTTGGAACTCAATAGCACGCCTTACTTTCTTTCGAGTGCCTTGGTCCCGATTCAGCTTGGGTTTTACTTCCATTCAAAACAACCATCATCCTGTGTTGGCGAGGGCGCGGAAGACGTTCAACGAAATTTTCCCGTGGTTGTCATTTATCACACAATTGTTACCATAGCTGCTTGGTTCATGAAAAGTGGGATGGAGCAATGCGAAGAACATGTCAAGTTGGTGACAGATTCTATTGCTGACTTTGAAAGAATGGATAAGAAGTTGAAGCAAAAGAAACAACTCAAGGCGGCAACGAAGAAGAAATAAAATAATACGTCACTTTACTCTATTTTTTTTGTATGAAATCTGTTGAAAGCGAGCAAGAATGAGCTCTCATTGCATCCAATTGGAACAGAACAATCAAAATCGATAAAAGATTTTATCTTGGACTCGTGGCCTTCATGTTGACACTTTTGTTCCAGCGACACTCCTATTGTGAAAGATCGGGATAACATCCGCGTACCTCTCCATCATAAGTTTAACATCACCTTCTTCAAATGTTGGTACCTCACTCTTCCCCCGAAGCATACCCGAGATTTCATCTAATAAATCCAATGATGCAGGGGGCAGGATTGCTGACACTCCTGGTTGATTTAGTGACCACAAAATAAGTTTATGAAGCATCTCGATGTCGTCCTCGGGCTCATACCATTCCGTTGGATGAACTTTGCTGGTTTTGACAGGATAGTCTATCATTTCGTGCCGTTTCCATTCAGGAATGTGTTTGAAATAATCAGGAACGTTGACTGGATTCCCTGTCTCTGATGTTAGCCTTCCTCTGGCTCCAGATTTCAATGCGATCACACCTACATTGTTTTGGATTGCTGCATCGAGTACTTTTTGTCCTACTCCTCCATAGTGGTATGCTATGAAATTGATGGGGAACATGCAAGTATCCACTAGGCCACTTTCGATCATTCGTACCGCCATGGGTTCTGAATGGGCAGAAAATCCAATTGCTCGAATGACTCCCTCACTTTTGGCCTTCTGAAATGTTTCCATTGCTCCACCCTCTCCCAATATTGTATCCACATCTTGTTCCGTGCTTATGGAATGAAATTGGTACAAGTCCAAATGATCCGTCATCAATGCTTTTAACGTATTGGATAAATCAATCGCCGAGTCATAAGCTGTGCGATACATGGTCTTGGCAGCTAGAAACACATTCTGCCTATACGGTCGCAGCGCTGGTCCCAAACGCGTTTGAGCCACACCATCGCCATATTCCGGAGCGACATCAAAGTAAGAAATGGATAAATCTTCTACAGCGTGGTGGATGATCTCGTTTGCGATTGTTTGATCGGTTTCTTCGTGCGAGAGAAGCGCAAGGGCCGCAGACGGAAAACCCAAAATGGGTATTGTTATATTCTGTCCACTGCGAGTTATAAATGGACGACGGGGGTAGGCATACGGATTCGGTAGAGGAGCTTCAGATGTCTGCGTTCTGCCAAGCAGAGCAGTTCCTACCTTAATGTCCTCTTTGATGTTGATGGAGGAGTTATGACGAGAGACAGCGATGAGAGTAGCCGCAATGATAATGGCAATGAAAGGCGTCCTTGCCGCTGTCTTCTCACTGATTATGCCTTGGTTCTCCTTAGTGCCATTTGGTGACTTGATGCGGTTTTGGAAGCTTCCGTAGTTCATAATTTTCATGTTGTTCTGTGCCGCCACAAGCGATTGTCTTTATTGCACCATGTCAATCATAAGCTAACATACTATGGTACAATTCACTATACTCACACACTTTTGGGAATCAAGACCGATGATGGCAGATACCATACCAGTGATACGTGCATGGCACGTTCGCATCTTCTCTTTCTTACATCATTTTCACCCCAATACGAGTTTCGGGAAACAGCCCAAGATGAAATCTAGGGGTATCTATGTGAACGCCGGCCGGCCCTTCGACGCCCGATCTTTTTTGGATCTTGAATCTCCGTAGGAACAAACCTGAACAAACCATATGTGTAGTACACCCTAGTACACCGCGGGTATGGTACAAAACTCCCATACACTTTTTCATCACACACTAAACAAAAATCCACTATTCTGTACAGTAAGGATAACAATACATTTTTTTACCCCACTGGCAATAAAGTTTCATCTTTCATTACAGGCCAAACAGTATGTGACAATGGTTGTGTCATGAAGAGAGTTGTTCCTGTTCAGAATTTATTCCTGGAAAAATTCTCCTTAGACTTTTGTTCGAGGAAGAATTTTACCTGGATTTTGTTCCGAGAACAATATTCCCCAGATATTTGGAAAAAAGACCATTAGGACAATGTTTCAGCACAGATATTTCATCCATGGGAGCTACTCCTCCAGTTCCACCAGAGTTATTTTTTGATACATCTGATGTGAACCACCACTTTCCCACATCTTCAAGTAGACGTTCTTTCTTCTTGATAAGGGTTCGCAGGGTATAGAACATGGCTTCTTAAGGAAACTAAGTTCCGTGAAGAACCTCCACCTGCATACATAGGAGCATCTTTATGATCATGTACTTTTGGATCACTTTTCTCACCACACATCACACAATATCACCGACAAAACACCTCCAACATGCCGATGACAACGAACTTGATGACCACATCCAATGACACAATCACTGAAATCTAGTCTGGCTATCAATTATTCACCGACATCTCTAGTTCTGTTGCTGATTCCATTGCCTCCATTGACCATTTTCCTGGCTGAGCTCTGTTCCATGGTGGGAATAATGGAGAGGATGATGCGACTTCCTCTCCTCTGCATACCTCAAAGTATCCGGTCTGCAGAAAGCAGAGTTATTCACCTTGGTTGTCTTTGTCATCCACTGCTGGCTCTCATTGCCCTGCTACTTCAGCAAGAAAATAGTAAAGGTCTTTCTTAATGACCAACAATTGATTTGCCCAGTCAAAGTATATTGCAAGTTTTCCTTTCCTCACTGATGTTCAACTCAATTCAGGTCAAGTTTTCAAAGCAAATCACCAGCACATTTTACACAGAATTGCACTTCTTTATCCAAGCATCAAGCCAGGTCAGGATGACAGTCCCTCTAAGCCGCTTGCCATAAAAATTTACAATCCAAATGATTGAAATGAGCATTCTTGCCTTCTTTCTTGTCATCACTTGAGGAAATCATCTGTCTACAGCAAGCTGAATCCATTCAGTTTTTTGTTATGAACAATGTCACAAAAAGCACTTCTATGTGATGATGTGAGAAAAATTTGCTTATGGGCTTTGCAGCTCAGGTTGAAGATGTCAGCAAGATCAATGCCACGCCTTGATATACTTGTGACATCTGTATTAAAGAGACACGACAGTATCATGAGATGTTTGTTGCACATTCTTGGAGTCCAAGCTGCAGCATTTATTCCTTGAAGGGGGGCATTGTAGTCAAATTTTCTTGTGCTTTTGAATTTGATTGAATAGCATTGGGTCATTTAGCCATGTGTTAAATATATGGTTTGAGGCGTCCAAAATTGCATAACCATGCGTCTGAAGAATTATTCAAGTGCACAAATCTGAAATTTCCAGGATCTTTCAATTATTCTGTACAACACACTTCAAATTCAAGATTGTGTTGATACTTAAATTTTTTCATCAAAAATTATGCAGTGAAAAAATTGCTCCTAGGTCCAGATGTCTAAGACAAGCCAACACCCTTGTCCTACATTTCCCAAACCAAAGAGATGACATTGTTGGACAAGAGGGAGAGTTCTTGCTTAAAAACCCAACCCGTCTACACTTATGTGGAAAGCAGCCACTCAACATCTCCAATACCTCTCTTATCTTTCATGTCAAATTTCCATCACAAATTGATCACACAAAGTTAGATGATCTCTTTACTAGATTGATCGTCTATACAAATGAAGATGAGTAGCAAAGTTAGCACAGGTACCAAACAGACATTCAAGTTGACTGAGCACTTTAATGCATTGAGCAGACAAAAAACTGAAAAGGCATGATAGTTAGAGAATCTTTTGGGACTGAGCTCACAATGAGAGTGATTGAGGTTACTATTTCAAAATTCTTGTGTAAATGAATACTTCTACTGATGACAATACCAGTGTTGAATCGACCTATATTGGTGGGTGGTCAAGATAGCATTGGTAATCAATGTAGCAATAGTACTTTATGATTGAGTTACAAATAACACAGCATTATGTAAATTATTTTTGTGAACCATGTCTAATTAAAAGTATGCTAAACTGCAAGAACTATACCTCATCCTAGCTGATTTACAACTGATACCCTCTTGGAGAAGGGAGAAACATAGGTGATTACAGTGATCGCGAGATTACTGAGAAAGATTTACTTCAGTACTTTGCTCAATACTTAAGGACTGTGACGCTGTGACATCACAAAATAAGACTCATTTTGACAAAATTTACAGTAAGATGTCCGGAATCTACAGTAATTACTGCAGTAACTCTGATAGGTTACTGGTTACTGTGTTTTTTGGACAGTAACCAAAATCGGAATTTGCAACCTAGACTCTGGCTTCTAATTAAGAGTGCTGCTAGATTTCCATGCAGCATGCTTACCAATGGCACAATGAATAATCTATTCACTAGCAAACATCTTATCCATATACAATTCCTGTTTCATTTGCCCAATGTTACTATTTTTCCTGTAATCAATAATACAGTTGGATAATAAAACAGCTGCTCATAAATTATCAAAGTACTTCAGAAAGTATCATAGTCGACTTCAAAAACATTTCTCGTAACACATTTTTTCAAAGAGACATTCAATAATTACTCTGAAGTTGGAATCCAAAAGCATCTTCAGGAGTGAGTGGTTGTTCATATACTATAATAATCACCAGAACTGCAATGACCTCTGCCCATCTCTCAGTGGTCAATGGTTTTGATTGCTTTCATATGTTACTTCACCACTGTAATTGATTCCAAAGGGCTTAAGATTAAAAGACCTTGCAAGGACACCAAGATGATCAGAAGCAGAAGGATTAGCTATCATGGTATTAAAATAGCTGAATAATTGATAAATGTTCTTTCCTATGCACATCTACATATTCAGAATTAGATAAATGTGTTGTAACGTATTATGGAAATCAAGGAGAGATAAATTCAATCAGTCCCAGCCTTATGGGGTTTCCATTGTTTTCCATTACACCTCCTGTAATGTCATCATCTTTGTAGACACACTTTTGAGGGAAAGTCAATAGCAGCAACATTTGTTTCTACCCAAACAGTCTTTGGCTGAGATATCAACAATTATAAAACGACCACTGGATTTTCAGGTCATTTCTTCCAGAGCACCCATTTTCTTTCCCTTTTTACACAAATGACAGCATTCATGCAGCGCCCAGTCATAGTCAGGAGACTAACAGCAGCACTAATGCAGCAATAATTCTGGTTGGGTCTGGAAATATTACTGTGATACAACCTGATTTTGATGTCATTTTGGTCCCATTACAACATGAGTATATACACTCCTACCCTCCTGAAGGACAGTAATATTAGTGTCATTTCATGCAGCAACTAGGTTACTATCATTACTTTATTTAAATTTCTTCTAAGGCAAACTCACTGGATTACTGCTGCTGCATTACTGCATAATTACTGCTGTAATATTAATTGTAAGACCACTAGAGAAGATTATTTTTCATGTTTATGACAACTTTCAATAGACTTATCTATTTGTAATATCTTATTTAGACATGTCAAGCAGAAATGACATGTCACAACAAACCCGGATGTGTTTCACTCATCCCTAGAAACCTTCAACCAAATGCCGTGACCATTCACAAAACCCCACCCCGAAAAATCCCAACAATCAAACAAGGCCCAACGCCCGAAACTTTGCCATCTTGGATTCCTGATTCCTCAAGACATATGGGCGCTGTGCAGCCAATGAGTTGTGGCACGCAGACCGAAGAGATTCCTCACTGTTCTCGCCCGGGTCGTTAACAAGGCTGTTGATGAAGATACGACAAAATCCGTGTCCCTTGGCGTCCCCGCATCCCAACTTCACTGCCACCTCACCAAGGAGTGTAGAAATGGTATTAATTCCCATTGGATGAAGAGGAGAAAACTTCGCATTGGGAAATCCTTGTTGGCGGAGTCCGTGACTTCTCAGCATCCAACACCACCTTGCAGTAGAAGCGCTTCTGTCCCGGGGCAATTTTCTGGAGATAACGCCATATGGTGCCACCTGGAGAGGACAGATGAGTCTTGTCTCCAATTGGGATGCGAGTATATTCGCTCCTTGAGAGGATAGTATTAGTCGTGGTGAGTTTAGTGGTTTTGTCTTCCTTGGGAGCAAGACCATAGAACTCGGACCCTTCAAGTTCACGACCAACTTCAAAGACTCCAACTTCCAAGTGCTCAACAAGCAACTGAGTGTGCTCCTTTCCTCCGCAAAACCCAAAGAACACTCCAAGAATGGCTCCGACCTTAATGACATGCTCCATTGGGTCATCCTCGTCAAGTACATCAATGCGAAGGTCTTTTGATGACATCACATTTTGTAGGATCTGACGCCCGGTGCCAGATCCATAAACAGGGCCATACAGTTTTGACCGGATCTCAAACAACTTGTTAAGGTTGGGGGTTAGGCCTTCCGCGAAGTTGAAGTCACGATTCAACTGGTAGCGCCAGTCGAACAAATCCTCGGACATCCCAAGGATGGTGCGACAGTACGTCATTGTGGGAGTGGGCTGAAGATCGGGACAGATGCTCTGTTTCTTGGGCGTCTTGGAGGATGAAAACCCAAAGAGGAGAGCTGACTCCATTCTCTGTTTCTCTATTGTGATGTCAAGGTTGCTGCAGGCACCACATGAGTACCATCAGGTGCATGTACCTTTTTATTGAGGTTCTCATGCATCCACTTACAGTCCTCTACATGCTGCACAAATTCACGAAGTAGTGCTTGACGCACTCTCTCGTGCTTGTTACTATGCTTGGTATTACCTTTATACTCTGACGGGACTTGATCTTCATAGGCCTTCAGTGACTCTCCAAAGCTCACTTTGTCCAAGCCAAGATTGTCCTGAGACACTATGTTGTACTTAGCCTCAAAATTGGTGAAGTCAATAGACTTTTCGTATGGGTTAAAGAGGGTGGTCACGATAGGTGGAGTCGCGCAATTTGTATAGGTCTCTTTCTCCTTGTCATTTCGGGACTCTTTTTGGTTGGAGATAGCATTTTCATGGTTGAAGGCTAATTAGCCGCCTTTCTCACTTTAGAGGCAGAAAGAGACATCTTCCCAGTTTTCTTTGCACCTGGGGTAGGGTTTTACTTCTTGCGTGTGGCGATTGGCATCTTGCAAAAATTATGTTACTTTTGTTCATCAAAAATACGAGTATTGAGAAAGAGAATGGGTATCTAGGTTTACATGATACATGGAGAGGAGTTCTCATAACACTAAATTTTGCCTTACATGATACTTGGAGAGGAGTTCTCATATAATTACATTGCTGTGACACCAGCCCTTCGCGACAGCTACACCTGCCCCGAGTGACACATTTATAAGCCCTAAGTGTTTTATTTTTTGAAGTAAGATTAAAATGACTCTCCTGTCTCCCATTAAAATGTCACTATTTAGGTTGGGTATTGTCATCAACAAATTTGCTACTGTATGTCTGTAAGTCAATTTTAAGTTGTCATAACACGAAAAATAATCTTCTCGCGTGGTCTTACATACACAATACCACGGTTGTCATCTGCACTCGTGTTCTTACAACTTTTGTACCAAGTCATCAAAGGGGGAGTGTCTATGCCATCGCGATGAACCACGAGTGAAACAAGTGGTTCACCGTGATGTGACAGACACTCCACCTTGATGACTTGCTATAAAAAATAGTAAGAAAACTCATGCAGATGACAACCATGTTATTATTTATAGTAAGATGGTGATGCTCATGATAATAATATAGAGTAACCACTTCAACTACATGACACCGTTGCTAAAATACGCTGAAAAACCCCACCCACAGGAACCAAACATGTGGGGGGAAACACAAATATTAAACCCTCCTCCTTGTCTTGTATTTCACTGTTATTTGCTTTCCACCATCTGAGACTGCATCCTCTTTGTTGCAGTCCTATACACATTGAATTCTGTCCTTTCATCTGGCACTCCATCATTTCAATAAATCTCCAAACCCATTTCCTCAGCTTCCTCTGGACACTGCTTGAAATTATCTTCCACCACCTATTGTAGATTCCAATATTTTTGAAGCTCCCTCCTCCCTCTGATGTGGTTTATACATAATATCCAGGAAAACAAACCAATATGCAATACTTATACCAATATACCTTGGCAAGGTTCTCAGATGCATCCTAATCCAATTCTGGGGAAAACAACAGTTGTCTTTGAGAGTAAAACCATTGACTACACCAGACAATTGTTTCAGAAGACTGCCAATGTCATGAAACTTCAGACCTCCATACTTTCCAATCATTGCTACTGCAAAGAAATTGAATCCAGTGCTCTTCAGCTGCAAGTACCACCAGCCATCATTCATGGTATGAACAGATGAATGGGAATCGTCTTCTTTTCCTCCCAAAGATCTGTTCCATGAAGCCACTTGAAATCCTTATCTTTGTACAACTTACCAGCCTTTTGGTTGGCCTGGTCAAAAAAGCAGACTTCTCATGGCTATATGCTGCAGCATGTACTGCCTGGTTTTTGGTCTTCTCACTCCCTAAATCGGCTCTCTGCCCTCCCTCATTGCCCTTGGTGACCATGATGCTCGGCTTCCCCAATTCCCACAGAAAGTCCCAGAAGCACTCATACCAACAAACTCTCCCACAATAGCAAACTGTTTCATGTTTTGGAAGGCTTTGCTTGCACTGCATTCAGTTGGAGCTTTCTTTAACTTCAGGACCCTCAGCAACAGAAAAGTTCTGCCCCCCATTCTGCAATTGGATGGCTTTTTGAACTCCAGCTGTGAGTCGTCGATGCATCTTAGTGACCTGAACCATTCGTTGCAAAAAGTATTAAGCGGGATTTTCATTGGTAGTTTCAGTAGGTGTCTAATGATTATTTTTATGAGCTTATGTTGGAACAATTGTGAGGATGGAAGGGCAGTGGAACTGTCCTTCCATCCATTTTGTTGAAAAGGAAAATTGTGTAGGTTCTACACAATGTAGGTATGTTTAACCCTTCTCAAAGGAGTTCCGTTGCTTGGGGCTATAGACTTCTGTGTTGGGAAGTCCATGCCTCTGGGAGTAAGGCTTTGGACTTCTGTGTTTGGGAGGCCATGCCTCTTGGAACAGAGGCAATGGGCCCTTTTACTGGGGAGTCCTGACATAGGCCAATTATCTACCTGAACTGGTAACCCAAAAGAGGTCCACCTGGAGCCTCCAATGGTCCTCTTCCCTTTGTGCAACACAAAGGAAGTACAATAGTCATAAGATATTGTTTCTGAGAAACAATATTCAAAAGACAATTTCTTTCTTGGGAAACACCCATATACATTATAGGTGTTTCTTAGCCAAAATATCCAAGAGAGGATTTCTTTCTCAGAAACCTTCTCATGGGACAGTTCCTGTTAGCAGTTGAGAGAAAAGGATCAGTCATGCAACTGCCCCAAATCAGTGCCAATCTCCAACAGGACTGTGTTTGGTAATGCATGGATTGTCTAGTGTACAATGCAATACCTTTTCAGTACTGTAAATCTCATAAAAAATCTTTTCGCAAAATGTATCTACCTGTTTACTACACAGTAGAAACTACATCAAAACGGCTTAGGTCACTACCAATTGATAGCCTTCGCGCAACAAGAATGAATTGTCTGTCCGTCGTTCCACCATCCATCATCCAATCTCTGTATGTGTTGACCATGGTAGTTTTGTCTGTCCATCGTCCCTTGTTGGTCGAAGCAGTCCAATACACTTGGTGTGTTACATGTGGTGCAACTTGTGCTGCCTGACCCCAAGAGTAACAACAGCCGCAAATGAGCCCCGAGTTACGTACTCTGACAGTTGAGGTGAGTTTCACTCACAGGCCGGCATGTGCTTTTTGAAACACATAGCCAAAAACAGTTCCCCTGTACATCAGTGAGAACTAGATCCCACTTGACACGGGTATACTCTGCTTTTGTTAGCAGAGTGTGAATTTTGATCACATGCAGATGCAGTGACACCACGGAGTACTTGAACTTATAGCCAAATAGGCAGTACAATAAATCATCTTCTAGGGCCTAAAATGACCCTACAAAGTATTGAATAGCCTCTAAGGCCTAAAAGGCTTGCACGTGACCCCCAAGAGGTTTCGTTCCCTTGAAAGACTTGCAATCCCCCAGGAAGTTCTCGTCTCTGAAGTGTTGTGTACTCCAAGGATCCAGTTCCCTTGTTTGCTTGCATGGTGGTGGTGGGAGTATTGATTCAACACTGCACAGGCACAGGTTGGGCATGGGACTCAAGGTTTCTAGGTTGGCTGAGAGAAAACCTCAAAGGAAAATGTGATCATGCAGGACTTTGTCCCACAATTGTGAATGAGCCCCAATGATGTGGGAGCACGTCACGGCACAGCCCATTTGACAAATCATTTTGCGACACAGCCCTTGCGATCACAAATCAATAAAAACGACCACACAGATCTGTCATAGACTCATAGGGCTCAGCCCGTGATCTTAAAAGGACCTGCCTGGGAGTTAACTTTGTTCTACTCCACATTTAGGCATAGGAGTGCAATGTATTGCCGCATCTCGGTCAGACATCAGAGTGATGCGGAGTAACATCTCCAAGTCCCAGAATGCATGAGGGCGCAAGATGGACCATAAAATGACTACGTGTCGTGCTCCAGAAATACTCTTAGCAAAATTCTCGGAATTTTCGATTTGCAAAAGAATGCTGCATACTTTTGGCGGTTTTTGTCAGGAAAACATGAAACTTGTTGATTTCTTTCTTAAATCCAAGCAAAAAAGTGAGAAAAGTCCAAAGAGATTAGAATTCTTCTCACGTTGTGGTATACCTTTCATGCATATAAGCTGCCAAGCTTTGCAAGAAAGAAAGAAAAGCTAGTTGGATTGTGAATAGCCACTGCACATCTTCTGGTCAGAGGAAAATAGAATTCAGAGCCCGAAAATTAATATTTGGATTTATTTAATTTGAAATTAAAAAAGCTCACTAGAAAAAATCTTAATCAGAATTCTACTGTCAAGTTAAAATAACCTGATCAATTCAAATACCTTGCTACATGCAAAAATAAAAATAGAGTGCCAAGAAATCTTCTCGTATCAGGAATTGTTTTCTCAAAAAGATGAACTCTTCTCCCACATAGAGAAACGTACACATGTGTCATGCTGCATTATTCACAAGCAACAGTACCAAAAAAAACTGGAAATCAAACCATGTTAGGTTTTGAACCCCTGACATGGTGTTGCTGCAGTAACCAGTCAAAAGAAGAAGGACATAATTCCAAGCTTTCCCCATGTTCCAAAATTAGGAACATCTATATGTTTTCCTTACCCAGCTAGGCAGGTGTCAAACTCTTGGTGCACGCAGGATGGGTTCTTCCTACTCAAAAGGAAGGATAAAGTCACATGATGTTTTTTTATCGCACAAGCAATAAATTCCTGTCACAACACGCTTTTCTGAGTACATGTTACCCAGAGTGACTAAGCCAGCATATGACCTCAGTCTTTGACAAATGCAAGAACTGAGTTTGAATTGTTCTAGATTTTTGAACAAATAAGAACATAAAATATGTTAAGATCAATTTTACCTTGCCAGTGATAATTGATGCAAAGTCTGCAAAAATCTGTGAACCAGAGTTGAAACAAAACCTGGACACAACATACCACGCACATAGCTAACCACTTAAGTGCAGGACTCTTCTTGAGCAAAAATACTCACGATCACAGAGCTAACCACTCCTGTGAAAAACTCCTCTGGGGGTTGAGTAAAATAGCAGACCTTCCAAGCTGTGTCAAAATAAAAGAAAAATACACACACTTACACTACAAACTCTATTTTATACACGTTACTGAGGTTTCTCATGACAAGAGAAACTGTTTGATGAAGTTCAGTGTGTTGGAAGAACGTGCCTGTTTACCTCAATTTTTTGAACGAGGTAGGTTTACAGCCTATAAAGACAGAGCACAACCAGTCCAAAAGTCAAGTAAAAACAACGAGGACAATTTACCTTGGCGACTGGAGGGTTTCATTGACAGCCGCCGTCAGAACTGGCTGTACAACAACAGAACACCCAAACAAACATAAATTACTGTAAATCAAAAAGTGATTCTTAAAATAAGATAAGGACAAAAAGTTAGCAAAATTGTCTAAACTCAAAAGAATCCTTACAGTACTGTAGACGTTGCTATGTTCAACTCTGCAATCACCATAAGACTTCATGAAAAGTCAACAAATCATAGACTAGATACTGACGCATCTAGAACCCGTTTGTGCCTAGAAAAACTGAAGAAAGTTATACCTACTCAGAGCTAGCAATAACAATCATGGGTTTTCCACGTGCCTCACAAGCACATTCAATGGAGTCAATGATGGCCATACTGTTCTCAATAAAACTCATTTGGAGCAATATGATATTCTCCAAAGGCTAGCTTGAGAGACCACCTTAAACAAGGTTAGGATGGACTTACCAAGCAGCGAGTAAAGGTTTGCATGACAAACCAATACACAACATCTCTGCACAAAGACAACAAGAGCTTAATAACAGACCCAAAGTCTTCGCATGGCAAAAGCACCATGCTTACTAGCAGATGAAAACTCGCTAAAACATTCGCCCATACAGGGAACTCACACGATACTGGGTGGTCGGTACAAGGGAGAACCTTGGGTAAGACAATATGATTGTCTTGCCTCACTCACAACTGGAATTGTAGAGGAGGAGGTACACCGTACACAAAAAAGAGACACATTAATGTTAGACATTTGTTGCCACAACAAGTCTAGAGCAACACCAACTCAGGTTGGGTATGCTTGCATTCTAGTACTGCTTGCTGAACTTAGAGTGCATAAATACAGAATAAAAAATATTGAATCCTTGACCATGATTACCATTATTGGATTCAAAAGAACTGTTTCTTACTAGATAATGGTCTCACTGAGACTCAATAGAGAGGTTGTAACGTAATTTCACGCTAAACGCTCGATGATCATCGCTCCACGAGTTTTGACGTCACGCTCCATACTCTCTGATTTTAAGGTTATTTGTGACAAAAATCACAAAGCATCTAGCATGGAGAGTTGATCTATGTTTCGCACACGAAACTGTGGTTGTAACAACACAGCTGGTTTGACGTCACAAATTCTACCCCACGCTTGTTCGAACTGCTTTGCCCTTGTTGTCTTCTTCTGGTTTTTAATTCTACGCGTTTGGTATTGCACCTGTACATACTACACATACCTACGACACCATTCTTGTATTAAAGTTGTCATCAGGTATCAACAGCTGTCAACATCACGATTAGAGAGCATGGAACTGAACCGGTCCATTCTCAACTATGTATTCCTACGTTAAATTACTTTCGAAAATCCCAACTCAAATTCTGGAATTTGAGTTTGGATTTTTGCGTGAAATCGATTACACGCAACACAATTTTGTGATGACTCGTTCTACGTTGAGCGCATTGCGTCATCAAACTGACAAGTAGCCAATTCTGACAAAAATTGGGGAGGGTTGATCGTGGCGCGTAGATTGTTGAACCTCGTTACAACCTCTCTAATGACTAGTACTTGATTCTCTTGTGAGAGCTTCTGATGGTTCACCTTCAGAATTATCCATGGAGAACACCATATGGTATCCATAAGTAAGGACTCATAGAGTCACCGAAACATGTGAATCTTTTTGCCAAAGACAATGGGACGACCATAAGTAGTGCAACTACATGTTGCACAACAATCCATACAACAAGCCTCATAATCATGTGAGCACAAAAACACAAAGGATCCACAACATTTGTTCTTGAAAACCACAGCAAAAAAAGTGAGTATCCCTAGATAAAAAGGGAATACCATCTCACACAAAGGATAAGTCCAACCATGACCAAGAGACCTGTAGCACCTTTTAGCAAAATGCAAAACAAAGGTGACACAGCAGCTATACACAGAAATGTAGTATGGCTTAATTAGCTTAGAAAAATCCAAAGAGAACACACCTATTATGTTGTCAACATCAAAGAAATCTCACTTCTCGAAAATGCTTGCTGTGAAGTCACAATATGGTTTTGTAAACCATAAGATAATAGTCAACAACTATCTTTCAAAATACACAAAAGGTACATACATGCACATTTAGCTATGTTGCAGTGTCATTACTGCCAACAAAAAGAGTTGTACATGTACAGACCTCCTTCAAGGATCCTTGCTACAAAGTACAAAAGGATGTCATAAACAATGAATCCGTACTCTTCGTGGTACAAAAAGACATAGATAGTGATGTTTGAACCTTCCAATGATTATAGTCAAACATTAATTGTATGACTTGACATTGTTCAATTCCTGGTAGCTGACCCTTTGGGCAACTATTCCTATGGATACATAGGGGTGACAGAGCTTCTCACACCAAAGATGCATAAGATATCTAACAGAATATCTGTACTATCAGCACCTTTGTACCTTGACCTGGTTCAATATCCATATTGTAAACACATTATGACAATTAAGGTGCAGTTTCAACACTACACTTTTGGACCATATGCATTTCATTTGGCTTCCCAGTGTAAGTCAACCAGAGTCTTCAAAAATCAAAACCCCAAAAGTGAGTAACTATCTTGAGTTCAACATCAAGCAAATCATGGAGATGCTTGGCCTGCTGTACCAATCATGGTCTTGTCAGCAGCTTCTAGTGGCACAATGTTTAACTAAACAAACACTTAGATGCCATTCACTCATACCTACTATGCAGTGCCTATTGCCTCAATGTAGTGTAGCAATCAAAAGTTGGAATTGTTGTTCGACATTCCACTTTTGCACACACAGACAAAATCAATAGGAGACACCAGGCAACACCAAACTGACCCAAAATTATCCTCATCAATTATAGTCACATGGTCCGTGGAAAGCAATGCTTTAGTAAACAAAGGTCCTTTACCCCGCACAAATACTCATTCCGTATACCAGTGATACTTGGACTATCACATACAGTATATGATAAGACAATCAGGGTTACACGCGGAAGTAAGTCAGAATAAATTTGACTTAGGAGAGTACAAACACACCAGCTTTATCATAAGCCATGACAAATCTCCCTCTCCACAAGAACTTACACTTCATATACTACGTAAACTAATATGTAGGTACAAATCTTCACAGGCAGCTTGCACATTTTTAACCTCAACAAAAATGGTTTTTCTGAAAGTCTGGCTCGTAATCCGATTTTTCCTCACTGAAGTTTTAATTTCCGCAAGTCAAGCTAATTCTCCAATTGTGGGGGCGAGTGACATAGGCCAATTATCTACCTTAACTGGTAAACCCAAAGAGGTTCCACCTGGAGCCTCCAATGGTCCTCTTCCCTTTGTGCAACACAAAGGAAGTACAATAGTCGTAAGATATTGTTTCTGAGAAACAATATTCAAAAGACAATTTCTTTCTTGGGAAACACCCATATACATTATAGGTGTTTCTTAGCCAAAATATCCAAGAGAGGATTTCTTTCTCAGAAACCTTCTCATGGGACAGTTCCTGTTAGCAGTTGAGAGAAAAGGATCAGTCATGCAACTGCCCCAAATCAGTGCCAATCTCCAATAGGACTGTGTTTGGTAATGCACGGATTATCCAGTGTACAATGCAATACCTTTTTCAGTAGTGTAAATCTCATAAAAAATCTTTTCACCAAATGTATCTACCCATGTACTGCATAGTAGAAACTACATCAAAACAGCTTAGGTCAAGTAGGGTCAAGTCCTTGCCACTTGGTATTTTACCTTTTTATGTTAGGTAAAAGATTCTTTTAACAAGAGGGCCCCTGTCGGGGTGAGCAGACACCGGGTTTTTGTTACTAATGATTAGAATACAAAATGTGTTTTGAAAATGTAATCATACAAAATGTAATGTTAATTTCATAGGGCATTGTTAGTGTATTTTCAATGTCAAATCGTGAAATGTTTTTCTTTCTAATTCTCTTTTGGACTGATTTGTTAGGATCTCTACTATCATCTCTGTATGATTGATAAATTATTAATTTGATAGGAAATTGCAAGTGTATTTTCAAATCAACTCATAGAAATTTTTTCTTCGTGATTATTTGTTGGGCCTATTTGCATTTTTACGATCACACAGGCAGATGTCACATAAATATGATAGGAAGCTGATAGAGTGTTTTCGATGTGTAACAATAGGATTTTTTTCTTCATGCCGATGTCATGTAAATTTGATAGGAAGCGCACTTTCAATGTGTAACGATCAAAATTTTTATCTTCATGATTTTGTTTTGGACCTATTTGCATTTTCACAATCTCCAACATGATTGGCATGACGACAGACAATGATGACCATGATCGTGATGATGATGATGATCAGAGACGCCTGATTCAGGCCAAGGGACTCCGGTCTCCGGCATCCGATCCTAGGGTACTAAATAAGGCAGATTCTTGGCCTATGTCACTTTGTCAAAAATAAATCTTCCTCAGCCTTTGAATTCCTTTTAGGACCTCAGGGAAATTTACATCGAAAATGAAAACAGTCCACTTCAATATTTTCCGTTAGAATTATCTATTTTGAACAGCATGTGGAGGCATTGTAGGTGGGGTTGCCAAAAAAGTGAGTTATCTGCAACAGACAAAGCTATTCAATTCCTAGCTCCGTATGTTTTGATTTTTGAGAAAGTTAAATCATGTGTTTGTACATTCTTTAAACATACATCTTGAACTCTTTGATATACATTTGAAGGTACACAGTACAATCAAAAGTACAGAGTACATCCGAAAGTACATAAATGTCCTTTTGAATGAACTTCTAAACATATTGATTCCTACGTGACTTTGTACTTTCAAAAGTGAAAGTACAAAGTTCATCTACAAGTACAAAGTACTTTGGAAAGTACAAGGTACACCGCCCATGCATGTTTCAATCCAATTCCAAGAAAAAGGCATAAACAAAAAAGGAAAGTTCATCTAATCCATTGTGACATGTTGTGAACCTTTTTGACGTCAGCCAAAATTTCATCTGAGATGGGGGGTCCTTTATCAACGCCTTCAAAACCACTATGATGCACAAGCATTTTTTGCATGAGTACTTGTTTGAGTACTAGAGTACATACATTCCCTAAAGTCCCAATGAGACATGACGTTTTTTGCTGCACTTCATTCTTGAGTTTGAACACCCCTTGTTCATGGGATATAAAATGGAAAGACTTTTGTGAAATCAAGAGAGAAACAGAATAGAATTGGACTCATTACAAAACTTACCAATTAGAAAGATAGATGCATGCTTCATGTTATAGGCTATGACACACGAGGGTAGAAAAATCATCCCCAGGAGAGCCCCTAATATCCACAGATTCTGTGGGTATGGTTTCCTTGAATCTCCTTGACCTGTTGGCCTCTTTCTCTTGCTGATATAATTCTTGTGCATCTTGCTTTTTCTCATTGAGAGAGATTAACATCTTCTCATGACGATGAGACTTTTGTGCAGCATCCAAGGTCTTTCTGTTGACAATACCCATGTAAAGCATCATCCATGCCAGAGGCACACTCTTGCAGCTACTGATATCTCCCCCCAACAGCATGTCCAAGATCCTTGGTGTGATTCCACCCCCTACATTTGTGCTTACAGTGACCACATCTCCATATCTTGGCTCCAATTATAGGATCAGTATCTTTGACAATGCTGTCACGATCCCAAACACCTTGAGACTGGGGGAAGGATATCATCCTCAACCACCCCCTCCCCTGGCTCCTCCATGCAAGACATGTCCCCCTGTCTTTCTCCTCCTCCTCACAGCAGTGTGACACTAAAAATGACTGCAACCCTTGATTGGTTAGTTCCACCAAAGTCTCACCCTCTTCATCCCCAGAGGACTAGTCAGAATCAATGATTTGTCTTCTTGTTGGACTATTGAAATGTGTCATGGGTACATTCTCATCTGATGAATATGATGATGAGGAAGATGAGCCATCATCTGTCATCACATGAGAAGTGGAGGGCAGAGGTGAATTAGGTACCAATCCAATCGGCCAATGTCCAAGGGAGTGATAAAGGAGTGCAACAAATAAATATATTTGAGAGAAAATGAAGTTTAGACAAAACAATGCCCCAACAAACTAACCTTTTTGTTACTGACACAAATTTGTGTTTAAAGAAGGGGTGGTGGGAGGGGGTGGTTGAGGACAGGGACTGTAGCTATACCTTTTTTTATGTGAGTACAGTTGGAGTGTGCTTGTTTTTAATTGGAACAATGAAGCTAAAGTTGAGATTACAGAAAAGGCACAAACCCCATGAATACTAACCTCTTCTGCACCAGGCATTAATCACCTTAGACATCTGCTGCAGAGCCTCAAACTTGACATGGCTTTGGAGTGGTGGGGAATGAGCTAAAGATCGAATTGTTGGTGGGGACAGAACAAGATTTTTTCAATTTGAGAGATATGTCAACAAAAGTTTAAGAAAGGAAAACAAAAGGACTCTTGGCATGGGGCAGGTCAATGACTCAGGACATGAGCAGGTCAATAGATCTGCTGCAGCATTGGGTAAGTGAAGTCAAAGGTGGGGGGTCATTGGGGAGGGGGTGAGCTAAGGATCAAATTATTGGTGGCAACTCAGAGAAAAAAAATCAATTAAGAGATATGTCAAGTTAAATTGCTAGAAGAAAAAGGACTCATCCCTGGCAGTGATGGGTAAAGGCAATCAGAGGCAACAAGTCATTGGGGTGGTAAGGAATGAGCTACAGGCCAAAACATTGGTGCGGCAATGCATTTTTCAATATGAGAGATGAGTCAAATTTTATTTTTAAAAAGAAAACAAGAAGACTCACAGCATTGGGCGGGTGAACAGATCCATGGCAGCAATAGCTACACAAGAGTTCAGGGTGCATTTCAATTGGATGAGTAAAAGGGGAGACAATGGAGTATTGCAGACAGCTGCAGATTTTGCCATGGTAATGGGCTTCTCCAGACAGCAGTATGGGGCAGTTTTGACAAGAGAGGTTGACAATACTCTACAATCAGCCATGCATCACCAGTACAACAGAAGGATAGAACACTTTTCTCAATACTTTTGAGGTTATGGGACCTCGCTGAAATTCTGTGTCACATCTAGGTCTAAATAGTTCATAAATATTCCAATTACTTTGCAATATTCTCGGCAACCTTGATTGCACAGTAATCAAGTTCTGACTAAAATTTCCAGTAATCTAGCGGAAAACGGAATTCCACCAGATGTTATAGCCTAGGTCACAGTTAAGCAAAGTGTCAGAAATTGCCAATCAATAGCTGCATGCCCCACCACTTTGCCATGACTCGAAGCACTTGCTCCTACATGATTTGCTATTTTCTGCCATTTGCAGCTGGTGTGATCATGTCAGAGCTTGGAAGCCAGTGACTGGAACAAACAGCCGTTTCATCAAAATTATGTTCTGTGGTAAAGTGTAGAGTCTACTTCCCTTCATTCTTCAGCCTCTGCACTAAGTGGGAGAGATCTGGTACTTTACCATTTCAGGTCAAGACTACCATAATATCCCATCTAGCTTCCAGCTGTTCATTCAACCTTCCAGCTCATTGCAGTTGCACATGTGATCACCAACGTGTCAACATGTGGTTTGAATGTATGTGTGTCTTAATATTCTTGTTTGCTACAGTGATTGCAATACTCTTGAATGCATTAGTTTTGATGTGCTATCTGATGGCTGCTTCAATGTGGTGCCACATTGGTGGATGAGAATTGAGCAGCAACTTTCAATGGACACATAAAGAGCAAAGGATAGCTAATTTGGCTGGAAACAAGAACTTCATGTGCACAGCAAAAACTGGCCACTTCGTGCTCCCCCAAAATACCCTACTAAGGTGGGGTTTGCATCTAGAGTACAGTGCTTAGTCGTTGGACTAGCGGAAGGCTTGTCAGGATACTGAGTCCTTGAGCAAGATGGGGGTGTGTAACTCTTTAGTCCTGGGACTAGGGGGTGTGAAGCTCCATAGTTCAGGGACTGGTTGGAGTCCCAAGATTAGTATGACAACTTTTCATTGAGTCCCGGGTCTAAAGGGGTGTCCTAGATTTAGCTGCACCAGAATCCTGTCACTCCGGTATTTTGGAAGGCTGCCGACCCCCCTCAATAGCCCCCAATACAGGACTTTGTGATCATAAAAGGGCATAACGAGAGGAGGAGTTCTCATCTGTTCTCATGATGTCTGCCTTCGTTTTAGATCTTCCCCCTGTTTCCCCCTATGGTACAATACGTAACGCAGCACGAAAAAGCAAGCCACATCATCTGAACCAAATGCCAATCAACAACAGCAAATACGCTTAAGGAGATATTGTTTCTAGACGGTCAACAACTTGCGATCACTCAAACTGTCATCATGGCCGAGGAAATGCAATGGGAAGGAAACTCAAAGGTATGCAGGCAAGATAACACAGGACACATGCAGGCTACCTCATGCTTTACTTTATGATAACCTATCTTCGATTCTCGTTCACCGTATCACACAGGCCATGTTTGAGGAGGTTGTCAATCAGACTCCGTGGCTCTTTCGTCACTTTCCGCGTTCATCCATTTTAAACGGGCTCAAAGGAAAGGGTTGCAGTGCCATCACAGAGGCGATTCTCATTGATGTGTGCAAAGAAGTCACCCCTGACAAATACAAGGAGAAAACAATGGATATCCTAGAGAGAATGAAAACCCCCGCGTCGTAGGTTGATAGCTCACAATTTATTGCGTCTAATTTTTACAAGGCTACCGGGAAGTTTCATCAAGTGGACAGTCTTCGACGAACCAGAAAAGAGTTTGCATGTACCTAGAAAGGAAACAGTAAACGGAGTTATTGGTTCTCAATAAATGACTTCTCTGTTTGCCGGTTAAACGAAAGATGATCAAACAGTTGCCATTGCATGTCACGAGAAGCCAATTAACTGATTTCCCTGTCTAGTCCTTGCCATCTGCTTTGGGTCCATTAATCACCTGTAATAACTCCTTCTCAGTCTGATCCAACATCTCCACCTCGTCTATAAGCCGCCTTATCTCATTTCCCCTTTTCAAGAACCTATCATTTAACATGGATATTTGGCTTTCCAAATCCCGTAGAATTGCATTGTTCGTTTCGGTCTCTTCTTTGTGGGATGACATGAAAGATTTAATTTCATTTTGAAGCAAGCGAATCTTGACATCATACTGTTCTTTGGATTTTTCGAATTCATTCAGTTTCTGTTCATTGGTACTGTCCTTCTGTTTGCTTTCACTCGGGGAGTTGCCTAGTTGACTAGGCTCATTCCCGATCGAGAACTGATGTTCATGGGATGTAGGATTAGCAGTTCCTCGTTGAAGACAATTTTGAGTGTTTGTCACACCTTTGGTGTCCCTGTTAGGTGGAAAAAGGTCATCCGTAGATATTTCACTTATCGAGTAGGAAATACTGGAGAGAGACGGTAAGGTAATTGTTGATTCAATCATATTGAATATCGAACAGGAGAAATCTGTGAACATGTCAGCACACTCCTTTGTCAGGGCTGTTACTTGGTTTTGCTTTTCAGGGAGAGAAGTTTCACTGGATAAGTTAACTTCTTTGTTGCTCTTGAAGGGTGATAGCTCGGCTGGGTGGTGATGTTTGCACTGAGGCACCTCTTTCGTGCACCTTGCTACTTCCAGTCTTCTTTTCAACTCTGCCAGTTTCTTCTCTTCTTCTAAAATGCGATCTTCTCTCCATCTAATCCGCGCGATCAATTCCTTTTTGGTTTTTGACAACGAAGCGATATTACAATTGTGCTCCTCACATCGACTGTTTTGCTGCCGTTGGAGTGCTGTCAGTTGATTCTTCAGCTGACTCAATTTCTTTGAATTGAATGTGTACTTTTGCTGGTACTCTGCGAGCTCCGATTGCTTCGTTGACAGGAGAGCTTGTTTCTGCGAAATCATTTCCCGGGCGATAAGCGAAGGGACGTGTACGTGGCTGATGCCATTGCTAACCGCACTGCTTCCCCCGTGGAAGCTGCTCACATCCCCTTCACCTATGCTCTGCTGACAAGAGTCCCATATGGTGCAAAGATCGAGATCATCTTTGTCAAAAGTTGCCACTGTGAAAGTTACACTCGCACCATCGTCATCTTGTCTATTGCATGCGATCCCAGCGTATGACATCAATTCCGATCCCTCTGTGGGGACAGGATTTGACATTTCCAAGTTATCACTCCTCCTCCTCAGAGCAGGAGCGTGAGGACCCTCTCCCGCAACACAAGATATGGTCATTCGTCTCAATGGATTATTACGCAGCCTGGACTTCCTCTTTTTCTTTTTCTTAGCATCAAGCAAGGCTTTTAACTCATTTTCTAATTCCCTCACGGTTTCCTTCTTCTCGTTAGCAATGGATTCGAGGCGCTCAATCTCATCACGAGACGATCGCAGCGCCTCATTTGTGGAGGACTCTAGACGAATAATATCATTGATGATAGAAAGCTTTTCCAAATCTTCGTCAGCCATGATTCTGAAGGTATTGTTTGTTCTCTCGTTGTCGCGTCGGAGTTATACCTTCTTATTCTGAGGACGACCTCGGCAGCCGCCGCCTCGATCTGTTGCAGCTAATCTCAGCTAATCCTGGGACAATCCCTAGGTAGTCCTGGGATTCCCGATCAATTCCCGATTCCACCTAGCAATAGTCACGGGAATCAAACCAGAGGCCCGGGACTGGGGAGCTTGAGTCCCAGGACTAGAGGGATTGTCCCAGGATTTGCTACAACAGGCTACAATAGATCCTTCCCTGGGCAAGGGTTCATGAAAATCATTCATTTCCCTGAAAATTCAGATATGGCATCATACAAGGGTTGGGCATGATTTTCCCCATTTCACACCAGTATAGCTAGACAATGTTTTCCTATGAATGGGAGAAACTTCTCTCAAAAATAAAAAGGAATTTTATGCAAACCTTGTTGATTATGTTATTATGTTGTGTTGAATACCCTTGCTTTGGGCAATCGCTCCCTGCCCGCCCTACATACTCATCCATGCTCCCTCCCATATGTGTCACATTTAATTTTTTACACATTGAATAAATTCTCGCCACGACAATCTCCACCCCCTCAAACAAATAATCATCGCCATTGCTGTAGACACTGCCCATCATGCCCAGATGTCACGGCCACCAAGGGGGCAGCCGGTGCATATACCCACACGACTGCAAAAGAGATGATACCACCCCCACTGCCACAGGGCCTGGAATCTCTGCAGGACATGCAGCTGCCATCTTCACTGCAGCAGCTCAAAAACTAAGCAAGAAGCTGAGAACCGATCACAGATTGTGTATCCATTGCTGTATAAACTTCATGTTCCAGCACTATCCTACAATATCCAAGGAATGTGACATCCTTGTGTCCCAAGAACTTTGGGCTGATCTCACAAATTACTTCACAACGAAGGACATCAGGCGCCTTGTATACTCTAGCCTCCACCCAAAATACTTCCTTGCCTTCCTATCCCCAATGCAGATCAAAGAGAATGAGAAGCATGCCTCTGTTTCTAATATGTCCTAGTTCTGCGATGCATTGAAGTTTGGATCAAAGATAAGTAAGAGATTGCTGTCAGTGCATTTTTTCTCTGAAGTTTCATTGCATGCAACAAGAGTTATCCTGCATCTGCCAAAAAGAATGAGGAGACAGATGAAACGGAGACAGATGCCATCAGCAGCACTCTTTTCAAGCTGTTGATGACACGGACACAGAAAAAGGTAACATTTTTGTGTGATGCTTCTCTTGGCTGGTGTGTCATCTCATGACATAGGCCAAGAATCAGCCCAATTTTGTACCCATTGGTACAAAATACAAAAGGAGCATTCTCAGGACTCCCCAGGTGGGAAGTCCACTGCCCATGATCCAAAAGGCAAGGACTCCCCAACATTGGAGTCCACCGCCCTGGTCCAAATGGCTAGGACTCCCCACCACAGGAGTCCACTGCCCTATGGGCTCCGGAACACCAGAGTCCAGAGCTCCTTCGTTTAAGAGGGCTAAATACATACCAAATGTGTGTAGAATCTACACACATTTTGTTTGCATTGTTTGGATTGGAAGAGCAGCTCCACTGCCCTTCCATCCTCACAATTAGAGCAAAAGTAAGCTCATAAAAATAAACTCTTTGACCCCTGTCACGTGATATTTTTTTGCGCCAAACGGCTCAGGTCACTATCTGCAGATAGCCGTGGTGAGACCTTCACGCACCAAAACCAACGACATCCAACCCCTCCAACACGAGGTACGCTAATTATGTTTTGATCGTGAGCGGCAATTTTAACTTTTTCGCGTGAGCGATACGTTTTTTTGCGCAATCAACGATCTCTCCAAAATCAGCTACGCGTTCGACGAATTCCTCCGGTTTCGCGATCGACGAGCTCTCCAAAAATTCTCCCGTGATCAGCAAGTTAAGCAATAAACTTCAAGCGATTGACTTCGGCGATCGGGGAGTCCTACGAGTCGGATTAATTTTGAGATCGAGAATTCTCGCGAATTAGTTGGAAGCAAGACTTTCAAGAATTAAAGGTGGAAGAATAAAAAAATAAAAATAAAAAAATAATGAAGTTCTTTTTCGAACTAACCTCCACAGGGCACCCAAGACCTTTTTCAAGGCCTTATTTTATAATACGCCCCTTGGAGAGGCAATCAAGAGGATGTCGTTGAGTAAGTTGAGCCCAGAAGGCCTCAAGCCGCAGGAGTGTAAGAGGAGCTCTGGGAGGTCCAAGCCACCCATCTCCTATATTCCTACTGCCATGGACACCACCAAGGTGGTAAATAAATTCAAGGTCTCTGACAAAAGACCTTGTTCGTCACCACCTTTGATGAGGGAAGTCCGGAGCAGTTCTTGAATCATGTTCAGACCTCACTGGAGATTATTTCCCAGAGGGGACTAGACACGGATTTCGAGGAAGCATGCAAGGCAGACAAGAAGGCTGAGGAAAAGCGGACTGCGGCCATTGCGGCCAAAGCCAAGCATAAGGGAACGGACGAAAGTTCTCCCATCCTCCAGGCATGGACAAAGGCAACTGCTGCTAAAATCCGTAGGCAAGAGGCCATAGAGTCCGCTGGCCAAGCGATCTTCTTGCAGTATTCCACCCAACTGTCAGAAACTGCTCATAGGCCTTAGACCACCATAGTAGGGGAACAGATCAACTGTGAACCATGGACTGATGTCTATGGGGTTGAACACCCCACAAAACGCTCAGCAACCTGGGACTCCTTCATGGAGTGTGTCCAGTTGCACCTGCAGACTGTCTTCAGGACTGATGCAGCGGAGCAAGAACGGTTCTATATCAGCAATGGGCTGAAGAAACCTAACAGGGTACCCATCAGGGACTTCGTGCAGAGGATCAAGCACCTTAACGGGTATGTAGAACTCTTGCCGTGCCTGTTTTACTCTTCGAAGGCTGCAAAGTCGACGAAAGTATGCGGACCCTTTGATGATGCTGACTTGGCAAGCCACATCCTCAGTATGGTTCCTAGGAACTGGCAGGATCAATACGAGCTCAGTGAAGCTTTGGTACCGCAGAGTGTCAGAGAACTTCTCGAAGTCCTTGAACGCATCAAGAAGGCCTACCCCACCGAGAAGGTTGGAGAAGGGCCCAAAAATGCAGCCAAGTCTAGCAACTCGACGAAGAAGAAGATGGTCTCTTTTAGTGACCAGATTCCGAAGAAACGTCGCACAGAGAAGTACTGTTCTCTCTGCAAGAAACATGGGGGCGCACATACCACCCACAACACTCCGGATTGCCGGAAGTATGACTCCAATGGGACCCCGAAGTCAAGCTTCAAGGGAAAAAAACCAAATGGAGCCTCTCGTGGACCAGAGAGACCTGCTCGAGGAGGAAGTAGCTATGCACAGCTATCCGCTAAAATCGACAAACTTACCAAGTCCAACAAGAAAATGAAACGCGCTATCAGCAAGAAGAAGCGTAAGCATCACAACATGAGTGACAGTGATGATTCAGACTCATCCTGAGATGATGGGTTGGGGAGTACTAAGAAATTGTGTAGTAAACTTGACTGTAATGACATGATCAACACCTATCTTAGTCCGATTAAAACTTCCCCACGTGCTAACATAACATTTTCTGATTCAAACAATGTCAGTTCGAATCCAACACAAGACCTGGGAAATCTTGCAGTTGAACCAACACAGAGTGAAACAATTGCTGAATAGTCGGACCCCGAACTGTCGGGGGACCTTTTCAATAGTGTGAACCCCCCTTTGACAGGTAAAGAAGGGCAGGTCACTACTGTAGTAGCCAAAGCACGTTATTTAACGACTGAAAATCCAGCCCATAAGAACCTCGATCACTCTACAAGGCGTCGTACCAGTAACACGATCATCAAGATCCTCCTTGATAGTGGATCTGATGGTGACCTCTTGTTTCATGAAAAGGGAACAGAGAAACACTTTCCCTACTTGACTAGGCAGGTGCCAAAGTCAAGGCACACGTCGAATGGGAGCTTCCTAACCAAAGGAAGGAGCAAAGTTAACTTGAAATTCTTTGAGTATTCAAACAGTAAGGAGTACTTAGTGACTCCAGACTTAGTAGAGTACGATAAGAAGAAAGTGACAAAGCCAGTATTTGATCTCATTCTTGGATGTAAAACCATGAAAGAGCTTGGAATTGTTCTAGATTTTCGAACAAAAGAAATTACCATTGACCAAGTCATTTTGCCAATGAGAGATGTCAATAGTCTGACCAAATCGAACCTGGATAAAGCCTGGGCTGTTAACAACAACATGGCAAATGAACCGCAAAGTATGCAGGAAGCAACACAGGGCATAGTTAAAATCCTAGATGCGAATTATAAGAAGGCAGACCTCCAATCAATTGTTAGCACCAATTGTACACACCTTAGTCTCCAAGACCAAAACTCGTTACTGGAGTTACTCACACATTTTGACGAACTTTTTGATGGAACACTAGGTGATTGGAACACAGAGCCTGTGTCCTTTGAACTTAAAGAGGGCACAAAGCCATATCATGGCAAGGCATACCCAATACCATAATCTCGCAAAGAAATAACTATCAAAGAACTGAATAGATTATGCGAACTGGGAGTGGTAGAGTTTCAGCCCGAGTTGGAATGGGCGTCACCATCATTTATCACTGGAAAACAAGACGGAACTGTACGCTTCCTCATTGATTTTAGAGAAGTAAATAAACGACTAGTCAGAAAGCCGTTTCCATTACCCAAAATCAGTACAGTTCTGCAAGAGCTAGAAGGATTTTCCTATGCTACAACCCTAGATTTAAACATGGGTTATCATACCATTAGATTGGATCCCAATTCATCCAAAATATGTACCCTCATTTTCCATGGGGTAAATATTCTTACCTCCGATTGCCCATGGGCATCGCCGGTTTGCCAGACAACTTTCAAGTAAAAATGTCAGCACTAATGGTAGCCTTAGAGTTCGTAAGAGCTTACCTTGATGATTTGTTATGCATCACAAAGGCAAACCTGGAAGACCACCTTGACAAACTGAAAGTGGTGCTTACCAGGTTACGTGAGGCAGGCTTGTGAATCAACGCCCGAAAATCGTCTTTTTGTGCCATAGAAACTGAGTATTTAGGTTATACCCTCACACAAACGGGGATTAAACCTCAACAGAAAAAGGTACAAGCGATTCTTGAGATCTCACCGTCAAAAAATGTCAAAGACCTCCGTAAGTTCCTGGGCATGGTCCAGTATTATAGAGATCTATGGGCAAGATGCAGCAAAGTGTTTGCCCCACTCACCTCACTGGTAGGAGAGTGTGGTCACACCAAGGTCACCAAAGCCAACAAGATGAAGAAACGTCCATGGTACTGGGACACGGTGCATCAAAAAGCATTCGATGATGTTATGACTACAATTGCCAAGGATGTAGTCTTAGCCTATCCTGATTATTCAATGGATTTGAGATATACACTGATGCCTTGTCTAAACAACTTGGATCAGTTATCACCCAGGGTAATAGGCCCCTTGCGTTCTTCAGCATGAAGCTGTCGACAATGCAACAGAAGTACAGTGTGACGGAACTAGAGAAACTGTCGACAGCGCAACAGAAATACAGCGTGACCAAACTAGAACTACTGGCCATAGTGGAAACACTGAAAGAGTTCAAAGGCATGTTGTGGGGACAAAGATTGAAAGTCTATACAGACCATAAGAATCTAATCCTGGACGCATTCGGATTGACCTCTGACCGTGTCTACCGATGGAGGTTGCTCCTCGAGGAATTTGGCCCCAAAATTGTTTACATTAAAGGCACACATAATACTGTCGCCGACGCCATCTCTCGCTTCGACATCGTTCCATTCTGAGTGAGCATGAAAACTGGATGACGTTTACAAAATGCTGGTGTTATTACACCATGCAAGACGAGAATGCAATTGACACCTCAGCATACCAAGAGGAAATGAATCTGGTATTTGCGAACCGCAGCAAAGAAGATGTAATCTACCCGTTAACAGTTCAAGAGATTGCCCAAGCACAAAAACTTGATGCCAGCTTGAAGACAATGAAAGATCAGTACTCGACACAATTGGTAGAAAGTACGGAACTCCTCTGTAAGGACAGAAAAATGATCATTCCAAAAGATCTTCAACATCGTGCAGTTAGTTGGTACCACCACTATCTACAGCACCCTGGACACACTAGACTCGAAGAAACCCTTCGTGCTGCAATGTACTGGAAAGGTATGCAAAATACCGTCCGTAAATATGTCAAAAACTGTCATGCACGCCAAGTAAACAAGAGGCATAAGCATAAGTATGGGAAACTCCCAACTAAGATCGCCATCACAAACCCTTGGGAAGTACAATGTGTGGACCTGATAGGCCCGTACACAATCAAAGGTAAAGATGGAACACCAATTGATTTCATGTGTCTGACTATAATTGATCCAGCTACTAGCTGGTTTGAAATAGTTGAACTGCCGGTAATCACTGAGGCGATTACTCCCCTGGATACAAAAGGGCGTAGGAGCAAAAAGGACAATGAAGAACCTAAGTTAGCATACTCTGATAAGTCATCAGCAATGATCAGCAACTTAGTGAATAAGACCTGGTTTAGTAGGTATCGACGTTGTCAATACATAATTTATGACAATGGAAGTGAATTCAAACTTCACTTCAAAGCCCTATGTGAATCTTATGGGATCATGAGTAAGCCTACCAGTGTCAAGAATCCTAAGCGAATGCTATTCTAGAACGGGTGCACCAGGTGATATCATGGATGCTCTGTACAGCTGAAATAGACGTGGCCCCTTCAGTAGAGACAAGCGATATAGACAAGTTCGTGGCAAACGTCGCTTGGGCCATTCGCTCAACATACCACACAGTACTAAAAGCCTCCCCAGGTGCCCAGGTGCAGCCATTTTTGGGTGGGACATGTTGTTCGACATTCCCTTCCTGGCCGACTGGAATAAAATTGGAGAATATAGGCAACACCAAACAGACCAAAACACAGAATGGAAAAATTGCTCACTTCGTGATTGGGACTACAAAATTGGTGATCAAGTACTTCTTATTAAAGATGGTATACTCCGCAAACGCAAAAGCCGGTATGAAAGTGATCCCATACGAATGGCACCATCAGGATTCAACGTGGAACAAAATCAGAAAGATTGAATATTCAATGAGTTACACCTTTTTTTAACAACCAAATGTAAACCAAAAATAATGTCAGTTTTCAAAAACGGCATCTCCCTCTTCAAAACAACACTTACTCGTTACATATGTTTAACAGACTCTTTAGTTTTTCACAGTTAATTTCATGAGAACACTTTTTTTCACCTAAAAACATATGTAGGTCTTTTTGTTCCGTTTCTACCTGATACCTCCATTCGTAGGGGTGAGTGACATAGGCCAAGAATCAGCCCAATTTTGTACCCATTGGTACAAAATACAAAAGGAGCATTCTCAGGACTCCCCAGGCAGGAAGTCCACTGCCCCTGATCCAAAAGGCAAGGACTCCCCAACATTGGAGTCCACCGCCCTGGTACAAATGGCTAGGACTCCCCACCACAGGAGTCCACTGCCCTATGGGCTCCGGAACACCAGTCCAGAGCTCCTTCATTTAGGAGGGCTAAATACATACCAAATGTGTGTAGAATCTACACACATTTTGTTTGCATTGTTTGGATTGGAAGAGCAGCTCCACTGCCCTTCCATCCTCACAATTAGAGCAAAAGTAAGCTCATAAAAATAAACTCTTCGACCCCTGTCGAACTTACCTATATTTTTTGCATGATATTTTTTTTGCGCCGAACGGCTCAGGTCACTTTCATTATCTGAAGGCGGGAATATTTGATTCTATTGTTCCCAAGCACGATGAGTCAAATATAGTCAAGACACACAAGGCAGTGCAGGAGAATATTATATATTCCAACCCTTTGAAAGGGAAGGAACATTTGTGGTCTTTAACTGCTTTGGGTTGTTACTTATCTACTTATTCTAAACGGCTTGAGGGTACAGAGGAGTTCTTCATCAATCCTGGTTCACAGTTTTGTACTGCAGCACAGACCTCTTCATTGCAAATTGGGGAGATTTCCAATGGTATTTTGGCACACTCGGGAACTATTTCTGCCTATCTTACTTCAACGTCCATGGACTTAGAAAGGGTGTCATCACTCATGCAGCCTCTGCCACAACTTCCCCTCTCTTTTTACTTCAATTGCATGTAGAGGTGAGTGGAGCATGGAGAAGCTATTGGATGTGTGCTTCCAATGTTGTTGCATGAGGTAATTATTACTTGGGCCGGTTCCTGAGTCTGAAAGGTCCCAACACTGTTGAGTATACCTTGCCTTGTTTTGGAAGAATATGAATGCACCTATTGTTTTTGAGGCTATCCAATGGACATTTGGTAAATTATTGCTTATTCATGGTGAGACAGGACATGATCCTATGGGTTTTCTGCCTGTGTTGCTTGAATTGATGTGCCACCACTCCTCGTGGATGTTGGATGTTTGCCAAAAGCACCCACGTTACCCTTTTAGCAAGATGACCCTAACAAGCAGTCCCCTTCTTCAAGAATTGGTAAGTGAGAAGTTCACTATGGAGTTGAATGCTCATGTTCCTGTTACAACAGGTATTCCATTGCATGTTGAGCATTTGTACCAACTTGAAGAACTCAAGAAACATTGCATGAAAATCATGGCAGCAGTGAACTCGTTCAATGATACTCTTGAAGAGTCAGTTGTTAAGGCAATCTGCAAGAAGGTGAAGGAGAGGGGAGGGATTAATGTAGCTATTTTGGATGCATGAATCAGAGAGTTAGGGGACCTTGTTGGTTCATAAGGGCTTCATTGCTTAAGATACACCTATAGGGCATTTTCAGACCTTTAGGTCCTTCTGTGAATTGCTCAAATTCTATATTTTCTATCCCCCCCTTCACCATGAATAAACTTTCACCAAACACTGCCATATTAATGTCAAAATACCACTGGCGTGGTATTTTCTGTAGGCTGTACTAAGTCCAATGCCAGACTTATAATATCATCTTCAAATATCAAAGTATCTTGATAATTAAAATTCCACTTTGGTGGTCACCACAGTGGACTTTACCACCTTTTTTTTTGCTAACAAATTAACATGGTTGGGCCTAAAATACCACTCGTGTGACTTAACGCCAATCAGAACACGAATTTTTTAAGAACATGTCATGAGTACATCTGGCCTAGTCGTATTCAAGGGTGCATGTAATTGGACTAGTCGTAACTGATAAGTACGGGGATTTCTGTTAATTTTTCGTGTTGTAGCATGTATCCACACATTCCCAGTTTTCAAGAACCACCAATCCATCAGAATTTTCGTCGCATGCATGAGCCATCAACATAACACAAGTCTATTGACAAGATGCACTGTCTTCATTGCGAATCGGACCCATGCCATTGTGTCCTGTACAAAGAGCATTTGTGTGGATCGGGCGATGCCCTTCCTTCTGGATTGAGCCCAAACGTAGCACGTGAATCCCTCTACAGGACCTATGGTATGACTGTCCATGGTCCTCAAGGCCGTGGGAATCGTATTGAGATTCCATCTTGTATTTTGGCCTTGATTCAGGAGATGCACCCCGACCCTCATGAAGAATATATGGGACACAAGCCTAGTGCCACGGAGGAGTAAATGGAGTGAATGTCAGGGTAGCATCTTGTCATAAGTTCAATAAGGTAAGTTCCGTATTTTATTCATTGCAATTTATTTCAATCAGGCAAAGTTATCATAACACCCATCACTTCCAGATAACTACTCTCTACTTTCTTCAAAGGCATCTGAATCATTATTACCTGTGTCATCTTTGTTACTTTTCTCTTCTCCATTTTCATGGACACTAAACTCCTCATTTTCATCAGAAGAGGTGTCTTGATTGGTTGTCGATTCGTTTCTCTTCTTCGCATAAGTTTGCTTCCAAATCCGTATGATTCCATCAACTGACAATAAATGGGATGCTTCAAACTAACCCTGTAACAGCAATTCCTTATTACTCTTCCTCTTCTCATACTCCTCTGGTTTTCAATTCCCTTAGGAATCCATAAGCCATCACAATTTGAGATCCACTTCTCCTTTTTACATCAACAAGTCCTGAAACCTGCAGAGAAGAGGTAAGATTTACCACCTCAGACACAGCAACTTATTGACGGAATCATAATTGAATCGACCACTGCCTTTTGTGTGGTAGGTAAGTTTTGAATCTCATTTGGGATGTCAATGTTCGCTGCATTTTCCCCTTGATAAACATCACAGTGTACAATGAAATAGGCCCCTGGGGAATTATTGCATAACACGAAGAAATCCACTCTGAACTTCTGCGGTTTGTCCTTGTTGCACTGGCGCACTTGGTTGAATCGTGATCGTGTAGTGACTCATCCCTCATCAAAGCTTAGATTTTTCCCAGGAATGAATGTGCGGTATGATGAGGAGTTGAGGGTGTTCAGAGCATACCTCAGTTGATGACACTTGTCTCCGATATTTGATTGGCCCGTCTCTGGATGAAAGGCAGCACGAATTTGTTTGAAGCGTCGTAGACTCATAACTTTTAAAGCCCAAGCTGGATACAAGGATTATGAATAAAGTTTACAGATTATAGTATAAATGACATTCGAGCCTTGTCTAATGGCTATTGTGCATGCTGTGGTGGCTACAGTGTGTCATGGTGGGCAGTTCTGGCAAGAACAAACAGAGTGAGGTTTTGGAGCCATTCAGATGCTAACCGAAAATCGCGCTGTAGTAATTTTTGGCCATGATCGGCGCTTGGGGTGTATGACAAACATATGGGGTGGTTCTATGTCTCTAGGGGTAATTTTTCACAAGGAATCCAACAGTGATGTCCGCTTGGCTGTACAACATCATCTTCTATGAGTTTCTGCAAAAAAAGTTACGACTAGTCCAGATCTGGCATAGTCGTTATGTCTTGTCCAGATCTGGCCTACCGTATATCTCTGATGACAAGACCCTAAAAATAATGTCAAATGATACATAAAAATAAATCCTATAATCCGTCGTTAGTTAGTGGTCCTAACACGGAGAAAAAATAATGGTATCCGCCCTATTCACCTTGGTACTGTAGAGCAGGCTGCTTTTTCCCTTGCTTTTGGTCGAACCATGTTGTGCTGTGCGTGCCTATCATGTGATGTGATGTGAGCTGAGCTGAGCAACAAAATATCGTAACTCCACAACCAACCGGAGTTACTGGGAGCTATGCATATGGGCATGATGCTGTCGGCAAGGAGAGTCTAATTCAAGTGGTTTTACAATGACCGTGGTTGATTAACATGCCAAAAAACATAAATGTCACAAAATCGGGTAAAAAAAGCTTATAATCCATGGGGTCTTGTAATCAGAGATATACGGTAGTCGTCTGATTGGCGTTGACAAATATATATAGAGTAAGTCATGCTCAAACATCTCTCTCTTAGAGCTCACTTGCACACATCACCAAACAAGAAACAAAAGAGATCGTGACCATGTTGAAATCGTCTCCATCGGCCACCTGCTCTCACGCAGCCCCCTCCAATAGAAAACACGTTTCTCCCACCGTGTCCGCAGCATCGCAATTTTTTTAACAGCAAATCGCGATTGGGCACTGCAGCAGAATAATGTCACGCTACCAGCACTTTGGTGAGTGCATCATATTTCAAATTCATCCCCCAGAGTGAATCTGGGATCGCTGCAGCTGCTGTGCCGCTTCAATGAAGAAATACTCACAGCAGGGTTGAGCGCAAGGTAAGGAAAAATATATGTCCCATAAATTACTTGATTTTATTGTTTTCAATAAAATATTTCCTCACCGGCAGCTGACCGTCCAATTGTTAATTCTCAGCCCACCAACCAAATCAACAACTGTCGCCACTGCTGTTTCACTGCCAACAAAGAAGAAGAACAGGTGCAAAGATTGAAAGTGAGAAAATGGATATCCATTTTTGACTTCATTGTTATTCAATCATTTTATTCAAAATCTTGTACGCTAATGCAACTGCTACCATTATATCACCCCCAGACATAAACATGTTAGCTGGCTGAAAAAAGACAGTTCATTTCAACGGAAGAGCATTACGGCCAGTAGACGTGCAGCCTTTCTTTCTGATCTGGATCATTTTCAGGAGTAAGTACTGTTTTGTGCTAAGATTTTCAGTGCTACTCTTATTTGCTGCTGCTTGATCAGTTCTGCCCCCTATCATAATTTCTCCTCTACTCTTTCCTTTACCAAACTCAACAAATGCATACACACTTTGACCTTTGTTACATCTTCAACAACAAAACTGGACCCACGCACAATAGTACTACCTCTGTCATCACCATATTTTTTAGCCATCACACTAAATCTCAAACACCACTTGCAAAACATCATCTATTCACTCCCAATATGCAACACTATCCCCACCCACCGCCTCTTTCCACTCAACAGCCAACCAAGAAAGTGTTGTGCGCCAAGACAAAGTAAACTGACAAAAGCAAAGCACAACAAAAGGCCCTTCAAAAGGATTGTCAACACAAATGGTTTGAATCAAAAGCTTGCCTCCCACCCCCTCATTGTCACATCTATTATCTTTGTGTGGTTGGTTGTGTTGCTGAAAAGAGATGGGTTTTAAACTGAAAGGGCTATGCTCAAAAAATAGCACAGGTGGAGAAGGCGGAGGGGGGATTAGCTCAGTACTAATTAAATTATTAATTTAAAAATGTCTTCACAAAAATATTCATTCTCTTTGGTAATTCCTCCTTTTATTAGACCTTTTGATATTGAAGGTATTACTAGTTTTTATATAAGACGTTTTTACACTTAGGAGGTATTCTCTGGTGGTATTCAAAGTGGTACAATATTTTTTATATATTTTCATAATAAATAAGTCATGGCTGCAACTAACTGACAGTCTCTTGAATGATTATTTACCACAACAAATGGATATGCGATATGCGATGAGTCGTGGCATAGAATTATGTGTTCCCAATTCCCCCATTTGTTGGGGGCATTCTCTTTTGAACGGTCAAATTTTGTGCGAGGTATTTCAAGGATGGTGGGTGGATTTGAGAACCCAAAAGCAAACGGTGTTTATCATAAGGCCTTTACATCAATCTGTCCTTATGATGGTTTGAGGCGTACAGTTCACTACTTCTTTTGACATAAAGTCGGCTAGCAAAAACTATTCATTAATCATGCCAGATGTAAAAAATTCAGGCGTTCTCCTCTTACATTCAGACAAAATGTGAATCAAGTTAAACTTAAGAAGAGCAGAAATTCCAGAAATACTATGGAGACTTTCCTGCAAATGAAAATGTGAGCCATTCTGGATCAGACACCAGGCACAAAGGCTCTGTTTGAGCAGACCTTCAAAAATGGCTGTGCCCATGAACTGACACCAATCAGACTTTTCTGCAAAGGAAAAAAGTAGCAGGCATTCTAGCTTCATAAATTCAAGAAGAACATGCATAAAGGAATAAGTAGCAATATGCTGTTCTATTATGGAGATTTGAGCACAATATTTACACACAGATTGAAGTATCCAAGGGATGATCTCTTTAAACAAGAGTGGTTGGAGAGGTATCAACAAAAATAAGGAAACCAAATTGCAGCTGGACTTGGGGACTTCAGTTTATGATGTAGATGTAAATGGTTTAATGAAGCTTGTGGTCAGCAGAACTACTGTACAGCTACAAATACATGTCCTAATCGGAAGACATAAAGATTAACAAATAAAATTACATCAATCAGATGAACTTTGGGCTAATGCAATTAGGAGAGAACTTTGTTTGCCCATGATACATATATTATGTCAGACATTCTGAACCTTTTGAAAGAAATAACAAAAGCATAAACTCAGGAAATCATGCAAACATCTAAACTTCATACAGATAAGCACACACAAAAGTTCATGCAAAATCTCTTCCGATCACTCAAAAATGATATGGTACTAATAGCTATCGAGCAGAAAATGGTGGCAGTTCCCTCACATGGTACAAGTTCTTTGGGACAAGGAATTCAGAGGATTGAAGAATGAGTTTGATGACTACCAACAATAATTGGCTTCACTGATGATCATTTGAGTGATCAAAGCCCGAGATATGATCATGGAGATGTTTCTCTTGAAGTCAGCATGTCAGGCCTTGTTCTCCCCGAGCACATGATAGGTACATTCCATGCACCTTGCATCAAACTAGCATAACAAGAGACTGGCCATAGTTTGTTTATGCCAGTGATCTGCCGATGCAGAATACTGGACATGGAACATTGTAAAATTGAATTGTTTGGAATTGCAGATGACTTGGTGCTAGATTTGTGGAGCTTTAAATTGATTCCTGATAAAGAAGATAGAATTCAAGTGAACCTGAACATTTTGACCCACATGTGGGTCAATGCAGCTGTCTCCTGCTAAATGCCAAATCTGCAGTTTGAAGAATTCACAAGATGAAGTGGAAAGGATCATAACTCTAAATAACAATTTTTATTGGCCCGGGGCATTGAGTACAACTGCACTACAGCTCTCTTGTATTGCGTCTGACAATCCTTTTGATATCTACCAAGTGCTTCACACGGAAACCCTGAAGGACTTGATGCAGCAAGATGGTTTAGCAATGATGTCATCAAAGACATGACTCTAGGATCAGATGTTACGATTTATTTTGACTTTGTCGATTGTGGTGAAAAACGCTGCACAGCTTGACACCTCTCTGTATGACCTAACATAGGACTTGTGTACTTTTGAACAATTGTGTCGAGTACTGACCTTTCAGTGTCTTCAAGCTGGCATCAAGTTTTTGTGCTTGGGCAATCTCTTGTACTGTTAACTGGTAGATTACGTCTTCTTTGCTTCGGTTTGCAAACACCAGATTCATTTCTTCTTGGTATGCAGAGGTGTCTATTGCACTCTCTTCCTGCATGGTGTAATGACACCAGCATTTGGTGAACGTCATCCAGTTTTCATGCTCACTCAGAATGGAACGATGTCGAAGCGAGAGATGGCGTCGGCAACAGTGTTATGTATGCCTTTTATGTAAACAATTTCAGGGCCAAATTCCTTGAGGAGCAACCTCCATCGGTAGACACGGTCAGAGGTTAATCCTAGGGCATCTTGGATTAGAATTTTACAGTCTGTATAGACTTTTAATCTTTGTCCCCACAACATGCCTTTGAACTCTTTCAGTGTTTCCACTATGGCCAGTAGTTCTAGTTTGGTCACGCTGTACTTCTGTTGCATCGTCGACAGCTTCATGCTGAAGAACGCAAGGGGCCTATTACCCTGGGTGATAACTGATCCAAGTTGTTTAGACAAGGCATCAGTGTATATCTCAAATCCATTGAATAATCGGGATAGGCTAAGACTACATCCTTGGCAATTGTAGTCATAACGTCATTGAATGCTTTCTGATGCACCTTGTCCCAGTACCATGGACGTTTCTTCATCTTGTTGGCTTTGGTGACCTTGGTGTGACCACGCTCTCCTACCAGTGAGGTGAGTGAGGCTAGCACTTTGCTGTGTCTTGCCCAAAGATCTCTATAGTACTGGACCATGCCCAGGAACTTACGTCTTTGACATATTTCGGCAATGAGATCGCAAGAATCGCCTGTACCTTTTTCTGTTGTGGTTTAATCCCTGTTCCTAGGATATAACCTAGATATTCTGTTTCAAAGGCACAGAATGACAACTTTCGGGCATTGATTCGCAAGCCCGCCTTGCTTAGCCTGGTAAGCACCATTTTCAATTTGTCAAGGTGGTCTTCCAGGTTTGCCTTTGTGATGCATAACAAATCATCAAGGTAAGCTCTTACGAACTCTAAGGCTCCCATTAGTGCTGACATTTTTACTTGAAAGTTGTCTGGCAAACCGGCGATGCCCATGGGCAATCGGAGGTAGGAATACTTGCCCCATGGAAAATGAGGGTACATATTTTGGATGAATTGGGATCCAATCTAATGGTATAATAACCCATGTTTAAATCTAGGGTAGTAGCGCAGGAAAATCCTTCTAGCTCTTGCAGAACTGTACTGATTTTGGGTAATGGAAACAGCTTTCGAACTAGTCGTTTATTTACTTCTCTAAAATCAATGAGAAAGCGTACAGTTCCATCTTGTTTTGCAGTGATAAATGATGGTGACGCCCATTCCAACTCGGGCTGAAACTCTACCACTCCCAGTTTGCATAATCTATTCAGTTCTTTGATAGTTATTTCTTTGCGAGATTATGGTACTGGGTATGCCTTGCCATGATATGGCTTTGCGCCTTCCTTGAGTTCAAAGGACATGGGCTCTGTGTTCCAATCACCTAGTGTTCCATCAAAAAGTTCCTCATATTCTGTGAGCAACTCCAGCAACGGGTTTTGGTCTTGGAGACTAAGGTGAGTACAATTGGTGCTAACAATTGATTGGAGGTCTGCCTTCTTATAATTCGCATCTAGGATTTTAACTATGCCCTGTGTTGCTTCCTGCATACTTTGCGGTTCATTTGCCATGTTGTTGTTAACAGCCCAGGCTTTATCCAGGTTCGATTTGGTCAGACTATTGACATCTCTCATTGGCAAAATGACTTGGTCAATGGTAATTTCTTTTGTTCGAAAATCTAGAACAATTCCAAGCTCTTTCATGGTTTTACATCCAAGAATGAGATCAAATACTGGCTTTGTCACTTTCTTCTTATCGTACTCTACTACATTGGGAGTCACTTTGTACTCCTTACTGTTTGAATACTCAAAGAACTTTAAGTTAACTTTGCTCCTTCCTTTGGTTAGGAAGCTCCCATTTGACGTGTGCCTTGACTTTGGCACCTGCCTAGTCAAGTAGGGAAAGTGCTTCTCCGTTCCTTTTGCATGGAACAGGAAATCACCATCGGATCTACTATCTAGTAGGATCCTGATGACTGAGTTACTGGCACCATGTCCTGTAGAGTGTTTGATATCTCTACGGGCTGGATTTTCAGTCTCTTTATAGCGTGCTTGTGCTACTACAGTAGTGACCTGCCCTTCTTTACCTGTCAAAGGGGGGTTCACACTATTGAAAAGGTCCCCCGACAGTTCGGGGTCCGACTATTCAGCAATTGTTTCTCTCTGTGTAAGGTTGGCTGAAAGAGTTCCTAGGTCTTGTGTTGGATTCAAACTGATATCATTTGAATCAGAAAATGTTATGTTGGCACGTGGGGAAGTTTTAATCGGACTAAGATACGTGTTCATCATTTCATTACAGTCAAGTTTACTACACAATTTCTTAGTACTCCCCAACCCATCATCTCAGGATGAGTCTGAATCATTGCTATCACTCATGTCGTGATGCTTACGCTTCTTCTTACTGATAGCGCGTTTCATTTTCTTGTTGGACTTGGTAAGTTTGTCGATTTTAGCGGATAGCTGTGCATAGCTACTTCCTCCTCAAGCAGGTCTCTCTGGTCCACGAGAGGCTCCATTTGGTTTTTTTCCCTTGAAGCTTGACTTCGGGGTCCCATTGGAGTCATACTTCCGGCAATCCGGAGTGTTGTGGGTGGTATGCGCGCCCCCATGTTTCTTGCAGAGAGAACAGTACTTCTCTGTGCGACGTTTCTTTGGAATCCTGTCACTAAAGGAGACCATCTTCTTCCTAGATCAGTCGTTAGACTTGGCTACAGTCTTGGGTCCTTCTCCAGCCTTCTCGATGGGGTAGGCCTTCTTGATGCGTTCAAGGACTTCGAGAAGTTCCCTGACACTCTGTGGTACCAAGGCTCCATTGAGCTCATATTGGTCCTGCCAGTTCCTAGGAACCATCCTGAGGATGTGGCTTGCCAAGTCGGCATCATCAAACGGCCCGCATACTTTTGTGGACTTTGCAGCCTTTGAAGAGTAAAACAGGCACAGCAAGAGTTCTACATACCCATTAAGGCATTGGATCCTCTGCACAAAGTCCCTGATGGGTACCCTGTTAGGTTTCTTCAGCCCATTGCTGATATAGAAACGTTACTGCTCCACTTCATCAGTCCTAAAGACAGTCTGCAGATGCAACTGGACACATTCCTGAAAGGAGGTCCAAGATGCCAGGCGTTTTGTGGGATGCTTGGTCCCATGCACATCTGTCCAGGGTTCGCAGTTGACTTGCTCCCTGACGATAGTGGTCCAAGGCCTATGGGCAGTCTCCGACAGTTGAGTGGAGTACTGCAGGAGGATCGCTCGGCCAGCGGACACTTCGGCCTCACTGGTGTGGAGTTTAGCAGCAGTTGCTTTGTTCCACGACTAGAGGACGGGGAATTTTCATCCGTCCCTTTGTACTTGCTTTGGCAGCATTGGCCGCAGTCAGTTTTGCCTCAGCCTTGTTTTCTTCCTTGCAGGTTTCCTCGTAGTCCGTGTCTTAGCCTCTCTGGGAAATTATTTCCATCGAGGTCTGGACATGGTTGAGGAACTGTTCTGGACTTCCCTCGTCAAAGACGGTGACAGACGAGGTCATTTTGTTGGAGACCTTGATTTTGTTGATCACCTTTGGGGTGTCAATGTCAGTGGGAATGTAGGAGATGGGTGGCTTCGACCTTCCTGAGCTCCGTTCATACTCCTGCGGCTTGAGTCCTTCTGGGCTTGACTTGCTGGTCGACATCCTCTTGATTGCCTCTCCAAGGGGCGTATTATAAAACAAGGCCTTGAAGAAGGTCTTGGGTGCCCTGTGGAGGTTAGTTCGAAAAAGATTTTTTTCATTCATTATTAAATTTTTCGCTTCCTTTGCAAAGATTATAAGATATTTTTAAAGTATCTTTTGACATTTTAAGATATTTTTAAAGTATCTTTTTACATTTTTGGGATCCTAAAGACCGTGATATACGGTAGTCAAGTAGGGAAAACACTTGGTGGTTCCTTTTTCATGGAATATGAGGTCACCATCAGAACCAGTGTCTAACAGTACTCTCAAGAAGTTGTTTTTGCGACTCCTGGACAAGTCTTTGAGTTTTGTCGAGGACTGACTTCCGGTAGCTAATTTTTGCACAGTCAATATTGCTGTTACTGAGTCCATTGATTTTTGTGGGAAAGATGGCTCAATTATCTTTGATTTATGTAGGGTATCCCTCTCTGAGTCGGGGTCCACTTCAAATTTGGTGGATAAGTTCAAGACGTCTTTGAGATTTTTCAAAGTTGCGTCCACTAGGTGACTTGAATAATCCGTAATTAATTTTTTTCATTTAATTTCAATTTTTGGTTACTGGTAGTTTTTATCGGACCAGGGGTAGTGTAATTGGCTAACTCGTGGTTAGTTTTAATTTTCATACAACTAGTTTCTATTTCCCCGGTACTACCTGACCCAATGCTTCAGGAGGAGTCGGAATTGCTGTCGCTTTCTTCGTGACGGCGACGTTTCTTGCCTTTTTTGTTGGCTTTCTTGAGAGACATTTTAAGTTTCTCTATGCAAGCCAAGACCTGGGCAGAGGACTTCTTGGGGTGACTATCTTAGCGAGACTTTCGCGCGGCTTGCCCAAAAGTACCCCGCGTAGGTGTTCCGTCCTTGTTGTAACGGCAACACTCCGCGGTGTTGTGCATGGTGTGCGCGCCCCCATGCTTTTTGCACAGCTCACAGTTCTTGGCAACGTGCGTATACTCCATGCGCACTTGCTTGGGTTTCCTGGGAATGCGTGCGCCAGGCGAGAACTTCCTGGAGGGCTGGTCGGTTGCTTGAGCCTTTGCAGGCTTAGCATTCGACTGCTTCTCATCCACCGGATGTGCCACCTCAATGCACTCAAGAATGAGCAATAGAGGCTTAACCCCTTCAGGATAGCACTTCTCAAGCAAGTGGTACTGGTCCTGCCACTTCAATGGGCACATGCGCAATATGTGGCTCTGTGAAGGAGTAGACCTGTTGGGTCATCGTACTCAAGCTTGGGCTGTAGTACAAGCACAGGAGGTCTTCCACTTAATTGTTCAACTGCATCACGCGCTGCACAAATTGATGCACCCAAACCTTGTTGGGCTTCTTGAGGCAATTATAGATATAAAATCTCAAATTCTTGCCCGAGTCATGTGCGAAACAGGATTGGAGGTGGAGTAACTGGCACCTTCAAAATGACTCGGACGTTTTGCCCGGTGACTTCTTCCTTTCGACTCCGAAGATGTCGTGAAAGGGCGTTGACTCTGTCTGCTCCTTGACAAGTAAGTCCCAGGGCTGATGAGCCTCCTCAGTGAGCAGGTTGGCGTAGAGTTGAAAAACTTCTAGGGCCAAGTCGGTTATTTTTTCCTTAAGGTGAGTATGTTAGCCTTTAGGGAGAGTGACTCAGCAGTCTTTTTCTCTTACTCAGTTTTATCGAGGGGGTCTTCGGTGAGTTCACGTAGAACAGCCTTCCATTCACCTTTTTTTCAGTCATGTGCCTTTTCAGCATCATTGCAGGCGGGAATCAGCCCCATTTTCTTGGTGGTACTGTACGCCTTGTTCACGTGCAGCACAAACTGCTCGTTGGTACTGTGTCCGGACCAAGCCGTGACTCGGGTCTCTGACCTGTTCACGAGTGTGTACTTGAGGGACTTGGGCTTGAGGTCCAAAGCTTCTTGGACTGGGTCCCAGTCTTGCACATAACGGATAGGGGCTTTCTTGCCACCCCTTCTGCACTCACATTCTTGGTGTTTAAGCCCGATTGGCGCGATCTTCTCAGAAGACATTCTTGAGTAGGCTGCTCCAAGACTTGTTCCCAAGCAAAGGGTCTTGTAGGAGCTTCGCAGCATTTTGGCCTCAAAGGAGACACGCTTCACATGAATCATGTTGGCGACAGGATCACGTAGGGCAGACGTGGTGCTACTACTTACCTGCAATTGACAGACGATGGCTCTACAGGTGAACACATGGATGCTGAACGCTCAGCTGGCAGAGGAAAGACACGACGATGTTGGACTGACATGAGTCGGCTCCATGACAACCGTCGGTCGAAGGACAGTGCGGCAATGGGCAGATGGTCAAGCAAAATTTGCTCGAGTAGGTGATCAATCGATAGTGACCTAAGCCAACAAGTAATTTAAAATATCTTGTAGAATGCTTTTCAGCTTTTATTTTTGTGAGTTAATTAGATACATTTGTGAAGTATCAACACACCATGATGAAACAAACATGCTTCACTTTGGAAAAATGAGACCATGTAGAATTCTACACAGATTTGGTATGTTTTGTCCTAATGACACAAAGAGATGTTGTGTAGGTTCTACACATGTCTGGTATGGCTCCAATGTCATTAGTCAATGACATAGAGCATTTCGTTCCAAATGGTATTTTTGGGTAATGAAGCAATTCTTGCTTTATTAGCAAGACTTGGATCTTTGAGGGATATCCAGCATCTCCTGAGAAATTAAAGGTAACTTAAAGGTTACCATAGTAGACTACTGTAGAGTGGATAATTGGCCTATGTCAAAGAATAGTTTCCCCTTCACACCAGCAATACACCCATATGTATTGCCCTCATGGCTCCGGACTGTTGCTGAGAAACCTCCAATGTTGTCGGAAGTCACGACACGTATTGCACACATGTTGGAGGGGTGGACAGCATGGACAAGCACACTGGGAAAAATCATTGGAGGGATACGATGTTGCTACCTTGATGTAATTGTGTAAGTTTTTTTAGATACCAATAATTTTTCACCGTGTCGAAAACACTAACAAGGGGACGGAATACAAGTTACGCTGAAAAGTATCTTTTGACATGTGTATATCCTATAATCTGGCTTATAAGGTAGGTTATGATCCCAAGTTTGGGAGTCTAAAAATTTATACCATCAGAAGTTTTTGTAGCACTATAACCATTTAACTTTCTGTTCATGTCTATTTTCAGCGTTACAGTGAACCCTAATAATTTTTTCTTCCGATGTGACTAGAAAGCAAGCGCCTCAAGAAAGCATAGCTCGGAGCTGAACCCAAGACCTACCATATTCATTGCACTAGGCAGGTTCTGTGACTGTGAAGATGAAGGGGCCACGGGTATATAAATCCCCTCTAGCCTCTAACTTACTGAGAATGTAACTTTTCAGAATCCACGTCTTTAATTTTTTATGATTGCAAACACATTTCCTTTACCTTCCTGGCACAACACAATGTAAATATTGGCTTTTTTGTGCAATATGCATGCAAATTTTATAGTGCTACACACCATTCAGCTGGTTGAGATCATTTCATACTGATCCAATGTGGAATAAGAATTAAGCTGGAAATACTTAAACCATGCTTTAAGTCATGTTGGATGGGATCTGAAATTGTTGTGACCATCGTAGATTTTGGCGTAGGAATCAGTAATAATACTTTGGACAAAGACTAATCAATCTCAACCATCCAAATGATTGTTCATGAGTGATAAGACAATACCTATACAGCTGTTTGCACCAAAAATTGACCTTGTGTAGCCTCGTACAAATACCTTTAAATACTAAGTTATTTTTTTCCTATCTGCCATCAACCTAGATAAATTGCTAACAACCATGGGATCAGCCACTCAAGAATTCATTCGCAGTGGACTTTGGCTATGAACATTCTCAGCAGGACCTAAAGCGCTTCATTGCTTTAGATACACCCATAGGGCATTTTCAGACCTTTAGGTCCTACTGAGAATTGGAGGTTAGGGAAATGGATGTAATTAACAAAATCTTGTCTTTCTATCTTAAGACTTTTCATTTTATCTTTATTATTAAATTAACACTTAATTTTAATCTCACTTAAAGACTGACATTATCATCATCGTAGTGAACCTCAGACAATGGCTCACCATTTTCAATTGCCAGCTGAGTGACAACACAAAATAGTGGTTGGTGGTGGTGGTGAAGTGGTAGTTGTGGTTATGGTGGTATGGGGTCAGGGTGTATTGCCACTAAAAGGATAGGATCTACTCCGAAGGATCAGATTACTTAATTGTATCCTCTTCTTGTAATCTTGTCCGTTTTGATCAGATTTGCTACGAAGGATCAGAGTACGAATTTTCTACCTAAAATATACTGGTTCCAACGTAATAAGGAAGAATCTGCTCCGAAGGATCACATTACTTAATTCTATCCTTTTCTTGTAATCTTGTCCGTTTGGATCAGATTACTTGACTAGGACTAAATAATTTTCATTCCGTTTAAGGTATTTATTTAGGCCTTTTACTCGAAACTTGCCCGCAAGATCGGTGTACGTCATACTCTCGCTGACAGTGATGACAGTGGGGAGGAAGAACTTAGAAATAACGACTCAATGAATGGGTTGTAAGATTTTTTAATATTTTATCTGTGGTGGAAAAACTATGTAGTTGTTGATAAAAAATAATTAATTTGGCAAACAAGTGAATTTCATCTTTTAACCCTAATTTCCCTAACCTTCATTGCTTAAATTAATTATTTTCTATTCCCCCCCTCCCCTATATTATGGTCTCTGAGTGAATCTGATACGCGATAAGGGGGAATTAGAAATACATTGTTTCGAGCGTAATGTATTAGTAATTCCCCCATTTGTTGGGGGCATTCTCTTTCAAACGGTCAAACTTTGTGAGGTATGTATTTAGAGGACCGGGGGGGGGGGTGGGGATTTGATAACCCTTCGACATGGTGATGTAAACAGTTGGCCTTTTTTGGCTAGAGCAAAAAATTAAGACTACATACAAACGTGAGGTCAGCAATAAAAACGATTCATTAATCGTGCGAGATTCGAAAAATTCCGATCGCGTACAATTTGTACTATCTGTACGCGAGGTCAAAAATGTCTGAAACAAGCTGTACTACCTCTGCTACTGAAAATATTGTATCGGGATACTTTGTTGCCGTACGGGACCTATTACGCCCTGTAAAAGGGCTTATTCAAGGTCAGCGGACAGACGTAGGTATTTGGTATTTGGTGTAGTACCACCTGCTTCGGTCAACATCCGTTGCAGGAAGATCGTCTCCATGTCCAGCGCCGCGGATTCGCTTTAAAAGACGCCTCTTTCAATTAGTGCCATTCCTCCTTGATCCACCATGCTCGCTTCGTCAGTTCGAAGGTAAGAAACTTACTGCCTTCATGCTAATTCATCGCTCAAGGCTAGGCTTCAGGGATGGCCCCTACATGGATGTTCGCGAGATACGCTTTTTTCGTTCCACTGCCGCTCCCTTGGCATGTCCCCGCGTTTCCTTGATTGCTCAAACCGTCTGCATCGGTCCATCCAGCCGCTCAACTTGCTTACCCCTCAATATTCTATTTAAATTAATTTTGCAGAGCCGTCATCACGGCCAGCCGCCGCGTGGCCACCCAACAGGTTCCCGCCCGAACCATGGCCAACCTCCCATTTGGCCTCGACAAAATCCTGGGCGCAGAACCCGACAACCTCATTCCCACCGACCGTGACCGCAAGACCACCAAAGGCTACATCCCTGAGTTCGCCCCCGATGACCTCCGAAAAGAAATGGAGGAGCTCGGTATCGATGGCGTAGAGGAGCTCGATGAGCTCGAGGAGAAGAACATGGAGGGGTATAACAATCTTGGGCTTGTGCCTCCCGAGGGGGCGGGCAGCTTTAAGAGTCCCATTTTGATTCCCTCGAGGTTGGATAGTAGGGTAGTGGGCTACTGCGATCCTACCACCCATGCCATGTTCTGGTTTACTATCCATAATGATGAAAATACCTACTACATCAAAGATCTTGGGCTCTTTTTTAAGATGCTTCACATTCCTGACGAAGACGCCGTGGCTCACCACTAGATTATCTTGTGTCTCTAGAGGGCCAGTTGATGAATGAATGTGAATAGATGGATCATCAAAACTGTGAGTTGACTTATTGCAGTGGCTGGACTTGATTGTATGATGGATACGAATGACTTTTGGTATTGCTGGTGGTACATTTGGGTAGTTTGTGCCAGTACCTTGAGAGACCTAAGTTATTATAATTAAAGCATGGTAGTACTACCACACAACTTGACGCTGAGTTTCTAAATATGCTAGATTGACATTTTCTGATTGGTGTTGTACACTATTAAAGCTGAATGATGACCTTGGAAATCACTGAAAAAGTGGAACGTCTTGTTCTTCCTCCTTTGAGATTAGACAACACTTTTCATGCAGGCTTAAGCATTGCTGGTTTTTGTGATGCAATGATCAATGATCCATCTTTGTTTGACCCCTTTTCTATCTTGTTGGGCAGAAAAATGTGGGCTTAAATGATTCAACAATTCACACAGAAACTGCAAAAATATATACCACCTTTGATCAGCTTTCCAATGGTATCTAGGTGACATTTTGTAATTCCATTTCTGCCACACCAACCTGAAGCAGTCAGCAGCTCATAATTTTTGTTGCTCCCTCTGATACTTTCATAGCTTGATGGCAACATCCATAGACACCCTACAACATGCCAACCATTGGTTCAAATAATCACAAATTGATTTGCATTCTTCAGATGCCAATTTTTCTGCTCTTTGCAAGGAATGGGATTAGATAACTCTTTTTTATATTGAAAAAATGATGAAGTAGCAGTGGGTTTAACAAATCGTGGAAGTTATCCCAACCACTCATCACCATGTAACGACTTCCATCATCGCTGCCTACACTGCAAACAATAAAACCCAAAATGCTTGCATGAGGTTGATTGGCCTTAATTGATGGGAACCTCAATCACACATAGTGGTGTCTCAAATCAGCTTCTGTCACTGGTTTGACAACAAAACCCTTGGCCATTCCACAATCTACTAACACAACAATGAATCAGCAGTATTGGCATGCAAAAATGCGCTAAAAGACAACACATGTTCATTGAAGGAAATGCACGTGATGAATAATGATTTGTGCTGTTTGATAATGTTTAGGTCCCAAACTCAGCATACATGCACTCAGACAAACAAGGTATATGTTGCAAATGTTTTACACCCAAGAGAAGGCCAAAAACAACATAAACATGGAAAACAAACATCTTTGCAGACAATGAAAGATAATTGCACCAAGAGCAGAAACAACACTGAGTAATAAATTAGAAATAAAGTAACTGTTATTCAAATTGCATTATTGCTTATGTTAATCTGATGCCAACTGAGATCATGGAGACTCAGAAGCACCTAGAACTTTCACTATGTCATAAAACACATAAGGCAAAAATACAATGGTTTAGCAGCTACACTTTTTCAACATGTAACCAGCACATGAAAGCCTTCTATCACCCACCCCACAACCACTGTGCCATTTTGCAGAGCACATTGGCAAATTGAATTCTGTGGATCTGTGACTTAAACTGTAGTATGAATCTGCAATCATTCTTGCAGATTTTACGGTTGCTCAAAACACACAGGTTTCTACTAGTGGATTTTTGAATTTGTTACATACATGTATGTCTGCTATTCATAAAAAGAGAACACTCATTCTCTATTGTTAAAATTCATTGAAGTATTTCTACTGTTCCTCTGAGTAGAACACAAACAATAACAGATTGATACATGGCAAGTGGGCATTAGGACTATAAATATATTGGCACACATAATAGGTATAATTTTCACATTCAACACTAAGCTCTGGCAGACAATTTACCCAATTATGCAAATTACAAGAATGGTAAATTTCAGCTAGTAGAATCAAAAAGTTGACATTCCAGTTTTGATGTGAATAGACATAGACACTCCATCAAATGAATATTTTGGGACCAGAATGGCAACGAAAAAGTAGGAGGACATGTGATGCCTACAATAGGAACAGACACAGAAGCTAGATTGTAATTTCTGGAGGAATTCCGGCGGAATCCCACGTTACTCCGGAATATTTGCTAATTTTGACAGTAATGTGATTACTGTGATCGCAAGATTACTGAAAAAGACTTACTTAAGTACTTTGTTCAATACTTAAGGACTGTGACACCGTGACGTCACAAAATAAGGCTTATTTTGACAAAATTTACTGTAATATTTCTGGAACCGACTGGAATTACTGCAGTAATTCTGATTGGTTACTGGTTACTGTGTTTTTGAGACAGTAACCAAAATCAGAATTTACAGCCTAGTACAGAAGATCTGGACGATGAGGAAGCAACAGGTGCAAGACAAGGAGTCAGCATTACCATGATGACAGGGGTACACTTCAGAGGGGAGAGGGGAGGCGGTTCACAGACTGATAAGGTGAAGAGCCCAACATGTTATCAGCAGGTAATATCAATGACAATGCAAAAGGTGGCAAAGAAGGAAGTGGCTTTGGGCTGGGCATGTACAAGTCCAAGCGAGAAGGGGACTATTCACATGAGACGTTTTCTTATTCCAATAGGGAGATATGAAGGAGCACTAAAATGTAAGCAATACAAATATATCACTACCCCGCAAGCTCACCTATAGGACATCACATTAGTCCAATCACTTCAGGACCTTGGAGCTTGGAAAGAACAGTCAAACACTCATCATCAATGAGCTTAAACCATCAACCTGATTACAATGTACATCAAACTGCCAAATGGGAGCTCAAAACCTGGGCTGATACCATATGTGCCAGCAAGAACTTCTGAGATTTATCTTGTACAGGAAAAATCTGTAGTGCCAGCGGATTCCATCAATCCTTTGGCTCATTGAATAACATCCTGGTTGTCCAAGTGGCAACTGCCATCATAATAGATCATGCAAAAGAATTATGTTTGTTACAAATGAAGCCATACACTTTGGGCAAGATATGGATCACTAATTATTAACCCAAATTAGATCAGTGCCATTGGCATCATTATCATAATGTCAGGCAACCCATATGACAATCTCATGATTTTGGAAAAACCCAAGAAGTCTGCTTAACATCTTTCAACACAGAGGGATCCATGGGATACTTTGTCTCCTTCATCCCATCAGACAAACAGCTTTGCATGCAAAAGCACATTGAACTGACAAGTGAATTGGAATCAGACCCAGCCAGGATAAAGACACAGAAACAAGGCCTATCAGGACATGCACATCTTGTGCAACAAATGCAAATGAATCAACATAATTTTCAACTTCGATACTATAGGTCCCATGCACACTTGGATGGTGTTTCAGTGTTTGCCTCATGGCTCATTGAATTTGTTGTTATTCAAAGCAGACAGGATGTAGACATGAAGGTAAGACACTATATTCATGAAGTCAAGTCAAATCAAATCAATGGCATTCCTTGGTTGTGCCAGAACACATCTCAGGTGTATTGACCTAAGCCGTTTGGAGGTAAAAATATTAAATACTGTTTGTGTAGGTAAACGTGATACAACTTAGTTGGTGTTGATAAATTGTGAGCTTATTGTTTATTGATTACAATGAAAAATGAGGATGGAAGGGCAATGCAATCCCTTTCATCCTAAAATGAAACAATTGGATTTTGTGTAGATTTCTACACCATTCTGGTATGTGTATACCCTTCTCTTGAGGGTGTTCTCTCCGGGGGTGTTCTCCTGTTGCTTAGATCCAAAGATATGGATCTTTGCTCTTGTCAGGATCCTTCCTCACTTGGGAGGTTAGGATGAGTCCTTACTTGGGAGTTTTATATTTGGTACTTAAGGGTACTAAATAAGGTAGGTCCTTGGCCTATGTCATGTATTTAGAATAGGTCTCAACGCCACAAAATAAATCATTGCCGTTACAGGACATGCACCATGCCGTTCACACTCTTACATGCCACTACATGGTTGACCCTCCTGATTTGCACCCAATGAACCTAAAAGGACAATGGTACCTGGATCATCTCATGGCTCATTAATAACAAAGGAACCATATAAAAATGAATACTTTGTTGAAGCTTATCAAGTGGAATGCAGCAATGGTCGCTGTGCTGCTATGATCTTGGACAAATTCTGCTCCAATGGAGGCACACCAGTATGTCTCAATTCCTACTGTGCAACTGGTCAATATGAGTAGTTGATACTATCGACTCACCCAGTCAAAAGGTTGATTAAAAAGTTGATACTTTGCCATTGTATCAATATTTTTGTCAACAGGAGTCAGCACTTTCGACTGTATAGTCAATACTATCATTTTTTCCAACCCCATTAATAATGGCCAATAGCATCAATACTTTGTTGAAAGGATAGTTGATCAATTTTAGGCAAAGTTGCCTGTCTTGGAGGTATGGTCTTGGCCAAGAGTGTAGCCTAGAATTAGCGAGCAGGACCTTTGGCTTCATGGCTGGACAGAGCATCCCACTATGTGGACAGTGATATGTACTATTGGACAATGTGACTTTAGGCCTCAGGAGGGACTAAAAACACTGGTAGAGCCTATATGTGATGGCATGCAGTAGGGACTATGTGCCCTGACAGGGAGTACAGACCCAGGAAAAGGCAAGGACTATGGCCCCTGTGGGGTTTTATTCCCCCAGCAGGGACTATAGGACAGGGACTAAATGGGCTTGAAGGGCCTATATGCTTTCACAGGGAATAAATGCCCTACCAGGAAATATCTCCTTGTCCTGTCAGGGCTGTGCACCCCAACAGGGACTTAAGACATGTCAGGGACTATACACTCCTGCATGGAGTACATGCACAAGCAGGGGCTTTAGGCCACAGAAGGGACCATAAGCCCTGAGAGAGCCTATAGGCTTCCACAGGGAAACTTGGCCCAACAGGAAATATAGGTCCAGGCAGGAACTATCAACGCCAGAAGCGACAATGGGCCACAATAGACCCCAGCAAGGACTATACACCCCGGCATTGACAGTAGGTTTCTTAAGAAACTATAAGCTCTGGTGGTGAGGCAGGTGCTGGAGGCCCTGACAGGCACTTTGCACCCTGACAGGTACTGTACACCCTGAGAGTGCCTAAAGCTAAAGTCCCAGCAGGGACTAAGGCCTGACCTGAGCCGAAAATCGTCGTAAAAAATATCACGCGAAAATTATAGGTAGTTTCGACAGGTGTCGAAGAATTGATTTTATGAGCTATATTTTGTGCTATTGTGAGGATGGAAAGGCAGTGGAACTGCACTCCAGTCCAAACGATGCAAACGAACATTGTGTAGACTTCTACACAATATGGTATGTCTATACCCTTCTGAAAGATGTTTAAATCTTCCAAAAGAGTGCTCTCTTGTTTGGGGTTCTGAACTTCCATGTTGGGGAGTCCATGCCGTCGGGAGGTGGACTCTCCTACTTGGGGTCCTGAGAATGCTCCTATTTAGGTTTTGTACCCAGGGGTACAAAAAGGCTGATTCATGCTCTATTTAGGTTTTGTACCCTAGGGTACAAAAATGGCTGATTCTTGGCCTATGTCACTCGCCCCCACGAATGGAGTATCAGGTAAAAAAGGAACCAAAAACCTAAGTGTTTTTAGGTGAAAAAATGGGTTCTCATGAGAGTAACAATAACGAACTAAAGAGTTTGTTAAACATGTGTAACGAGTAAGTGTTGTTTGAAGAGGGAGAGTCCGTTTTTGTCGTTTTGAAACTGACAGTAAATACGGTTTTAAGTTTGGTTGTTAAAAAAAGGTGTAACTCTTCGTATATTCAGTCTTTCTGATTTGGTTCCGCGTTGAATCCTGATGGTGCCATTTGTATGAACTGATGTGATAGTCCAAGGATCACTTTCATATCTACTTTCACCTTTGCGGAGTATACCATCCTTTCTAAGAAGTACTTGATCACCAACTTTGTAGTCCCAATCACGACGTGAGCTATTTTCTCGTTCTGTGTTTTGGTCTGTTTGGTGTTGCCTATATTCTCCAATTTTATTCCAGTCGGCCAGGAAGGGGATGTCGAACAACATGTCCCGTCCAAAGATGGCTGCACCTGGGGAGGCTTTTAGTACTGTGTGGTATGTTGAGCGAATGGCCCAAGCGACGTTCGTCACGAACTTGTCTATATCGCTTGTCTCTACTGAAGGGGCCATGTCTATTTCAGCTGTTCGGAGCATAGATGATATCACCTGATGCACTCGTTCTAGAATTGCATTCGCTTGTGGATTCTTGACACTGGTAGGCTTACTCGTGATCCCATATGAGTCACATAGGGCTTTGAAGTGAAGTTTGAATTCGCTTCCATTGTCATAAATTATGTATTGACAACGTGGATACCTACTAAACCAGGTCTTGTTCACTAAGTTGCTGATCATTGCTGATGACTTATCAAAGTATGCTAACTTAGGTTCCTCATGGGTCTTTTTACCCTTCCGCCCTTTTGTATCCAGGGGAATAATCGCCTCAGTGATTACCGGTAGTTCAACTATTTCAAACCAGCTAGAAGCTGGGTCAATCATAGTCAGACACATGAAATCAATTACTGTCCCATCTTTACCTTTGATTGTATACGGGCCAATAAGGTCCACACATAGTACATCCCAAGGGTTTGTGATGGCGAATTTAGTAGGGAGTTTCCGTACTTATGCTTATGCCTCTTGTTGACTTGGCATGCATGACAGTTTTTGACATATTTACGGACGGTATTTCGCATACCTTTCCAGTACATCGCAGCACGAAGGGTTTCTTCGAGTCTAGTGTGTCCAGGGTGCTGTAGATAGTGGTGGTACCAACTAACTGCACGGTGTTGAAGATTTTTCGAATGACCATTTTTCCGTCCTTACATAGGAGATGTGTACTTTCGACCAATTGTGTCGAGTACTGGTCTTTCAACGTCTTCAAGCTGGCATCAAGCTTTTGTGCTTCTGCAATCTCTCGTACTGTTAACGGGTAGATTACATCTTCTTCGCTGCGGTTTGCAAATACCAGATTCATTTCCTCTTGGTATGCAGAGGTGTCTATCGCACTCTCTTCTTGCATGGTGTAATGACACCAGCATTTGGTGAACGTCATCCAGTTCTCGTGCTCACTTGGCATTGGTCCAATGTCTAAGCGAGAGATGGCGTCGGCAACAGTGTTATGTATGCCTTTAATGTAAACAATTTTGGGGCCAAACTCCTCGAGGAGCAATCTCCATCGGTAGACACGGTCAGAGGTTAATCCGAGGGCGTCTTGGATTAGATTTTTATGGTCTGTGTAGACTTTTAATCTTTGTCCCCACAACATGCCTTTGAACTCCTTGAGTGTTTCCACTATGGCCAGTAGTTCTAGTTCGGTCACGCTGTACTTCTGTTGCGTCATCGACAGCTTCCTGCTGAAGAACGCAAGGGGCCTATTACCCTGGGTGATAACTGATCCTAGTTGTTTAGACGAGGCATCAGTATATATCTCAAATTCCATTGAATAATCGGGATAGGCTAAGACTACATCCTTGGCAATTGAAGTCTTAACGTCATCGAATGCTTTTGATGCACCGTGTCCCAGTACCATGGACGTTTTTCGTCTTGTTGGCTCTGGTGACCTTGGTGTGACCGCACTCTCCTACCAGTGAGGTGAGTGGGGCAAGCACTTCGCTGCGTCTTGCCCAAAGATCTCTATAGTACTGGACCATGCCCAGGAACTTACGGAGGTCTTTGACATTTTTCGGCGATGAAATCGCGAGAATCGCTTGTACCTTTTTCTGCTGTGGTTTAATCCCTGTTCGTGTGAGGGTATAACCTAGATATTCTGTTTCAAAGGTGCAGAATGACGACTTTCGGGCGTTGATTCGCAAGCCCGCCTCGCGTAGCCTGGTAAGCACCATTTTCAATTTGTCAAGGTGGTCTTCCAGGTTTGCCTTTGTGATGCATAACAAATCATCAAGGTAAGCTCGTCACGAACTCTAAGGCTCCCATTAGTGTTGACATTTTTGCTTGAAAGATGTCTGGTGAACCTGCGATGCCCATTGGCAAACGGAGGTAAGAATACTTGCCCCATGGGAAAATGAGGGTACATATTTTGGATGAATCGGGATCCAGTCTAATGGTATAATAACCCATGTTTAAATCTAGGGTTGTAGCATAGGTAAATCCTTCTAGCTCTTGCAGGACTGTACTGATTTTGGGTAATGGAAACGGCTTTCGGACTAGTCGTTTATTTACTTCTCTAAAATCAGTGAGAAAGCGTACAGTTCCGTCTTGTTTTCCAGTGATAAATGATGGTGACGCCCATTCCGATTCGGGCTGAAACTCTACCACTCCCAGTTCGCATAATCTATTCAGTTCTTTGATAGTTGTTTCTTTGCGAGATTTTGGTACTGGGTATGCCTTGCCATGATATGGCTTTGCGCCCTCCTTAAGTTCGAAGGACACAGGCTCTGTGTTCCAATCACCTAGTGTTCCGTCAAAAGTTCCTCAAATTCTGTGAGTAACTCCAGCAACGAGTTTTGGTCTTGGAGACTTAGGTGAGTACAATTGGTGCTAACAATTGATTGGAGGTCTGCCTTTTATAATTTGCATCTAGGATTTTAACTACCCGCTGTGTCGCTTCCTGCGTACTTTGCGGTTCATTTGCCATGCTGTTGTTAACAGCCCAGGCTTTATCCAAGTTTGATGAGGTCAGACTATTGATGTCTCTCATTGGCAAAATGATGTGATCAATGGTTATTTCTTTTGTTCGAAAATCTAGAACAATTCGAGCTCTTTCATGGTTTGACATCCAAGAATGAGGTCGAACGCTGGCTTAGCCATCTTTTTCTTATCATACTCGACTACGTCGGAGTCACTGTGTACTCCTTACTGTTCGAATACTCAAAGAACTTTAAGTTGACTTCGCTCCTTCCTTTGGTTAGGAAGCTCCCATTCGACGTGCGCCAAGACTTTGGCACCTGCCTAGTCAAGTAGGGAAAGCGTTTCTCCGTTCCTTTTGCATGGAACAGGAGATCACCATCAGATCCACTGTCTAGTAGGATCCTGATGACTGTGTTACTGGTACGACGCCCTGTAGAGTGTTCGATATTCTTACGGGCTGGATTTTCAGTCGCTTTATAGCGTGCTTGTGCTACTACAGTAGTGACCTGCCCTTCTTTACCTGTCAAGGGGGTTCACACTATTGAAAAGGTCACCCGACAGTTCGGGTCCGACAATTCGGTTATTGTTTCACTCTGTGTAAGGTTGACTGGAAGATTTCCTAGGTCTTCTGCCAGGTTCGAACATGTCTTGTTTGAACCAGAAAATGTTATGTTGGCACGTGGGGAAGTCTTAATCGGACTAAGATAAGTGTTAATCATTTCATTACAATCGATTTTACTACACAATTTCTTAGTACTCCCCAACCCATCATCTCAAGATGAGTCTGAATCATCACTGTCGCTCATTTCGTGATGCTTACGCTTCTTTTTTCCGATAGCGCTTTCATTTTCTTGTTGGACTTGGTAAGTTTGTCGATTTTAGCGGATAGCTGCGCATAGCTACTTCCTCCTCGAGCAGGTCTCTCTAGTCCACGAGAGTTTCCATTTGGTTTTCTCCCCTTGAAGCTTGACTTCGGGGTCCCATTGGAGTCATACTTCCGGCAATCCGGAGTGTTGTGGGTGGTATGTGCGCCCCATGTTTCTTGCAGAGAGAACAGTACTTCTCTGTGCGACGTTTCTTCGAATCCGGTCACTAAAAGAGACCATCTTCTTCCTAGATGAGTCGTTAGCCTTGGCTACGGTCTTGGGTCCTTCTCCAACCTTCTCGGTGGGGTAGGCCTTCTCGATGCGTTCAAGGACTTCGAGAAGTTCCCTGACACTCTGTGGTACCAAAGCTCCACTGAGCTCATATTGGTCCTGCCAGTTCCTAGGAACCATCCTGAGGATGTGGCTTGCCAAGTCGGCATCATCAAATGGCCCGCATACTTTCGTAGACTTTGCAGCCTTGGAAGAGTAAAACAGGCACGGCAAGAGTTCCACATACCCGTTAAGGCGCTGGATCCTCTGCACAAAGTCCCTGGTGGGTACCCTGTTTGGTTTCTTCAGCCCATTGCTGATGTAGAAACGTTCTTGCTCCGCTGCATCCGTCCTGAAGACGGTCTGCAGGTGCAACTGGACACATTCCTGAAAGGAGGTCCAAGATGCCGGGCGTTTTGTGGGATGCTCAGTCCCATACACATCGGTCCAGGGTTCGCAATTGATTTGCTCCCCAACGATGGTGGTCCAAGGACGACGGGCAGTCTCCGACAATTGAGTGGAGTACTGCAGGAAGATCGCTTGGCCAGCGGACACTAGGGCCTCACTGGTGTGGATTTTAGCAGCAGTTGCTTTGTTCCACGACTGGAGGACGGGGAATTTTCATCCGTCCCTTGAACTTGGCTTTGGCCGCAGTGGCCGCAGTCAGTTTTGCCTCAGCCTTTGCATCTGCCTTACAGGCTTCCCGTAGTCCGTGTCTAAGCCTCTCTGGGAAATTATTTCCATCGAGGTCTGGACATGGTTGAGGAACTGTTCAGGACTTCCCTCATCGAAGACGGTGACAGACAAGGTCATTTTGTTGGAGACCTTGATTTTGTTGATTACCTTCGGGTGTCCATGGCAGTGGGAATGTAGGAAATGGGTGGTTTGGACCTCCCTGAACTCCGTTCACACTCCTGTGGCTTGAGTCCTTCTGGGCTTGATTTGCTGGTCGACATCCTCTTGATTGCCTCGCCAAGGGGCGTATTATAAAACAAGGCCTTGAAGAAGGTCTTGGGTGCCCTGTTGAGGTTAGCTCGAAAAAGAATTTTTTATTTTTATTTTTAAATTTTTCTTCGTCGGCTTTTATTTCTTGAAAGTCTTGCTCCAAGGTATTTCGCGAGAATTCTCGATCACGAAATTAATCCGACTCGTAGGAATCCCCGATCGCAGAAGTCGATCGCTCGAAGTTTATCGCTGATGCTCGCTGATCGCGGGATTATTTTGGAGAGCTCGTAGATCGCGAAACCGTAGGAATTCGTCGATCGCGTAGCTGATTTTGGATAAATCGTCAATCGTGCAAAAAACGTATCGCTGGTGCGAAAAGTTAAAATTGCCACTCGCGATAAAAAATTGTTAGCGTACCTCGTGTCGGAAGGTTTGGATGTCGATGGCTTCGGTGCGCCGAAGGTCGCACCACGGTTATCTATAGATAGTGACCTGAGCCGAAAATCGTCGTAAAAAATATCACGCGAAAATTATAGGTAGTTTCGACAGGTGTCGAAGAATTGATTTTATGAGCTATATTTTGTGCTATTGTGAGGATGGAAAGGCAGTGGAACTGCACTCCAGTCCAAACGATGCAAACGAACATTGTGTAGACTTCTACACAATATGGTATGTCTATACCCTTCTGAAAGATGTTTAAATCTTCCAAAAGAGTGCTCTCTTGTTTGGGGTTATGAACTTCCATGTTGGGGAGTCCATGCCGTCGGGAGGTGGACTCTCCTACTTGGGGTCCTGAGAATGCTCCTATTTAGGTTTTGTACCCAGGGGTACAAAAAAGGCTGATTCATGCTCTATTTAGGTTTTGTACCCTAGGGTACAAAAATGGCTGATTCTTGGCCTATGTCAAGGCCTCAGCATAGACTATATGCCCTAGCAAGGACCATACAACAAACGGGACCAGGTCCTGAAAGAGACTACAACTATAGGCCCTAAAGTGACTATTCACCCCGGATAGAGACTACATGCCCCGGAAGGAACTATAGGCTTTGGAAGGGATGATCGCCCCTGTAGTAAGCTGACAGGGGCAATGGGCCACTTTTGGCCCCAGCACGCACAGTGAAGGGACTACAACTATAGGCCTTGGAAGAAACCATAGGCCCCAGAAGGTACTATACCCCAGCAGTGGCAATTGCCCCTGGCAGGGACTATTGGCTATGGCAGTGACTATGAGCCCCTGCTTGGAGTATATGTATACTGTCAAGCAAAGGAGGAGAAAGACACCTTTGGGAGTTTCTTATTTTTGAGCTGGATTATGCGGGAATTTACATGGGACCTTGGGACTGTCAAGCAAAATGACTTTGTTTTGTCAGTTGAAGTATTTTTGTCACTTAGGTATCACTTTAGTGTCTCACCAAATATCACTTGAAGAAAAGGCAGGAGCTAATTTTCCAAATGAAAAGGGATTCTGTCTGATCAAATCACATACAAACAGTAATTAATACGATTTTCATCATGCAACATCATGAGAGCATCTGAGAATAACAAGTTGTCAATAAAAAAATCACTCGTGAATACCAGTTAACATGATTTCATAAGAGGAAACTGCATGTGAAGACCATCCCAAAGCAAGGAAATTGACTAAGGTGAGTTCCATAGTACTATACCTGCAAGGCTATGTTCCACCAAAGTGCCCTTCTATGCTCAACTTGTATGAACTTTTTAGTTTACATTTCTAAAAAATGATCTCATAAGTAAGATAGAAAAAAATAGACAAAAAGTCACGGTTTGTGTTCGAAGCAAATTTAGATTCCTTATGTGTTACATTCATGTCTCTATATCTACAGACTGTTGATATGCTTTGTCAGACGAAGACACCAAAAAAGTGAGTTTTGTCAGACAAAGCCCCGGATTGCCATACATGTAACTTGCACGATACATGACTTAGTGGAAATGCGTGTGTGCACCAGGACTTCTTACACTTTGTGACTAGTCTTTTTTGAAAATATCTTTGTTTTTAACATGGATAAAATCCCTCCTCTGTTACACACAAGAATTTCAAATGTTTTTGAAATGGCACCAGTTGTCATAAAAGAACGGGTATTAACAGTATTAAGCTCAATGAAAAATGTAATTTGTGTTTTCTAGCGTTGACCACTAATAGGGACGACAAGCGGTCGAGTCGTCCCATTGATAGAAACAAGGATTTGAATTTTCTTTGCACGATGGCAAAACTTGGACGTAGTGGAGCATCCCCTTGCATGGATGTGTACGGATAAGACGGCGTACTCAAACATGCTCAATTGACACATTTCATGACCCATGGAATATTTCTTTTGACGAATGTTTGCCTCTTGTTGAAATCCTGCCTTTTCCTTATGAATTACACGTCGCTTGAAACGTTCGTCACCTGTTACCTCTAACATCTTCTCGCCTTTCCTTCTCGTTGATGCATCCACCGAAAATTGCTGGTCAGGAATGTAGATAGATCCATTTGAAAATCCAGTATTTTGCACAAGGATGCGCAGTTCCACAACCGGTATAGGACTGTAATAGCTGTGCGCCTTTCCATCAACACTTTGAGTAAGCACTACACTGCGTGAAGTTTCACCATTGCTTCGTTCCACTAAGGAGACCCAGCCACTGACTATGCCATCCAAGGACGAACCACCAAGGAATACCGAGCCATCCAAGGAGCAGTACGGTTTTACATTCTTTTCTTTCATTCGGCAATACAAGTCCATTGATGGAGATACATGAGTTGCACTTGTCTCCTCTTCGTCATCTTCATCGCCCTCCCACTTCCTCACCGACAAGGTCCCAAAGCGTTTATAACACAGGTTGAGCCACGTTTCTTGATTCTGGAAAATGTTCAAGGATATCCATTGTTGAGATACACAAAGGCATCGACACAATGACGGTGGGTCAAGGAATTCGGCGATGACACAAAGCAGTCTAGGAGAATCAACAACATCTTGTATAATTTGCCGTCGTTGCTCTTCGGCGGATGTGTCCTGGCAAACAATCGTTTTTCCAGAAATGATGGATGCCCTATCCTCTCCAGTCTTTTGCCTCTTTGACAACGGTTCCGACACGTCAGAGTTATTTCCCGTTAGACTTGATCCAAAATAGGCGCTCGAAGCATCTAGGGATACATTCCCCGCTTCACCCACCGAACCAGGGCCATCATTCCTCCAATGCTCCCTCTCTCTTTTCAGTTGTATCAGTTCTCTCATGAGTCCTTCGCATTGGGCATTCAAGCTGTGGATAATGGTCGCTGATAGTCCAACGAATGACGGTCTGTCCCACTTCTTTGCATTTTCAGCTTGAGTTGTTGTTTCCACCATCATCTTAGTCAACGGGTTTACACTAGCAGCCGTAGAATCATGGGAGGGGTCATTCGAAGAGGCGAACTGATTCATACGTTCCTTAGACTGCGATCCCGCGAGTTCAATCGCCACGGCAAGCTCTTCAATAGCTTCATTCAATCGAACTCGTGCATCCTTGGCACGTTGTTTCTTCCTTTCATAGGCAGGATCCTCCGTATCGACGGCGGTTGTTTTTCGTTCCTTCTCCGAGGCGGCTCTCGGTTTTGTCGATGCTGCCGGCGTTGCAGGTTTGACAGCCGGCGCAGGCGTAGTATAAATGGGCACGTAGGGATTCCCCGTCACGGGGTGATTTCGAACTGTGGCCATGGGTTGTAGCGGGGGTCTCTTGGGATTTGGAGGAGGGGCAGGGACGCCCGCTACTCGATGGTCTACGCCGTAACCATAGGACGATCTTTGGGCGGAGGCGTATGCCAAAGCTTTTGTTGTTGTGTGCGCCACGGCGTGTGGATTCGGCGGTGGATGTACCACGGGGCGATGTGCGTTGCCTTGATTGTATGGACCAGTGCCCGGTGCTGGTCTTGTCACTTGAGGCTGAGATGGCGTATCCATTTTGGTGGGCGGGGGCTGCCCTGGTATATTTGCTGGATTTGGGGCACTTGCTTGCGGTATTTGAGTCGACGGATGAACAGGACGCCCCGGCATCGTCGAACCCGAAGCAATGGGAGGCGACGTAGCCGAAGATGGATGAACTGGCATTCTCGGAGCAGGGGCCACTGCCTGCGATGAAGCTGCAGGTGGGAGTGCCGGAATCGTCGAGCCAGGTGGACAAGCCATAGGCCTAACCTGTGACACAGGTGTCGGCTGCACCGACAGAGCAGCCGCCGTAGATTCATCCAACTTCCCCCCCTGAGCCACTCCCGACAATGCAGGCGAGGTTGTTGCAATTGCCGCAGCGGTAGCAATCGCCTGCGCCAAAGTTTGGTTGGAAACTCCATTCGAACCATGATTGTCCTTCGCCGCCCCTGCTTCCACACCTCCCCCCGCCGGCTTTTCCGGCGAAGGACCCCTCAGTACCGGAATTGGCAACGGTTTCGTCCTCGTATAGGGATAGACCGCATTCTTCGGTGGCATCCCCGGTCGTGGCGCAATACCATGCATCTTCAACGCCTCCTCGCCGGCCGCCGCCGCCGAAGTCGACGCCCCCTCATTCGTCGACCCCTCGAGAGATGATTGCGATTCAATCTTTGGAATGTCAAACGATCGAGGGATGACGCTGCCCCCGTAACAGCTGTATGCCAAGGCGGCACTGGATCGATCCTCGTCAAAGAAAATTTCGGATAAATTCATATCATTTTCGTTCAATCGTAATATTTCATCAATGGCCTCGGACGTTTCGTTGTCCAATTTCAATGCTGGATCGATGACGGTGTTATTTCGCAGCCTCGGGATGGGCGAGGACGGACAGTGTTCCGTCGGTGTGTCCTCCGTCACTGTCGCGTTATGTTCCACCGGTTCGTTGCCCGAGACAGAACTGGCCGCGGACGAAACGGCGGAATCGTTGGCAAGCCGCCTCGTTCGATTGGGGCCGTACGATCTTCGTCCTCTCGGAGCGGGGATTTGAAGTCCACTGAGAGAATTGGATCGATTTACCGACAGATTGAATGTGGGGAGCTTGGCGTTGTTTTGGAGTTCCATGTGAACGGCATTCCACGATGGGTAGGTTTGTACGGGAGAGGACTTGGGCTGTGACGTCGCCGATGATGCGGCATGTTGTGTCTGGCTGTGAGAGGGAGTCTTGGCGCGTATGGCGGCGAGGGCTGCTTCGGCCGAGGATTCTATCAGCGGTCGAGTGTAGTTGGCGGTAGGCGCCGGTGCGGCCGCGGGAGGGTGGGACGGCTGGTGATGGCCGCCGTCGCTCTCGTCAGAGTGGTCGCCGCGGCCATCGAGGAAGAATTCTTCGATGCCCGCGAAGGATTTGTCGAGCTCTTCTGTTATAGCGGGGGTCAGAAATTCCTGCGGCGTTGGATGTGGTCCTGTCATGGTTTCGGGCTGGGAATGGGTTTGGACTCGTGTTGTGGGTGGGGCGGTGGCAATCTTATCGTTGCTGGCAGCGGGACGTTTCGACATCATGATGCTCGAGCAACGTCAACGCGATGATATGGTCATGGGAATAGGAGTAATGGGAATCTATGGGAATCCTCACATGGAGACGATGTAAGGGGTAGAGATTGTGTTGTGCGGGAAATGCCTGGGCGGGAAATAAGAGAGATATATTATTTTATGGTGTGTTAATTTGTATGTACTGTACGCATACATCTACTTTTAATCTTGTCACTCTTCATTGCGGGGGGAGTAGAACGAAAATGAGAGTCTAACAGGGTTCACGTCTGTCCGTCAACCCAATTCTATCACGACTAATTATGTCACATTGGATGCAAATCTGTCGTCTTCAATACAAACTTACATACATGCGACGATTATTATTTGATCCTACGTAAAAGAAAATTTGAATTCACCTGCCATTGTTGTCAGCAAAAGCAGCAAGTTCTCTACATCGTTCCGAAAGAAACAAACCCAACGCAAACGCAAGGTGCCGCAATCCGATCATCGCTCAAATAGATCAAATACCGCGACAAAATCGGACAACACCAAGACAATGGCCACGGACGGAAACACCAACAGCAACAACGAAAACATCGATTTCTGCAAGGCAGAGAACCTCATCTGCCGCAATGGATCCTACTGTAAACAAGGCAAACCCAACATCAGTCCAATCCATCGTCCCCTGGGATTACAAACGCACGTGACATCCAAACTCGATGGGCATCATTACCATTGCAAGTGCCCGCAAGGGTACATTGGGGACGATTGCGCCGTTCAGGTGACAGAGTGTGCTGCGACGCGGACGGATTTGGTGCATCATTGTTATTATGGGAGTCAATGTGTAGAGGCTGATAATGATAGTGGACTTTTGGATAGATATTGTGATTGCTCGACGGCGAATACGGATGATGGAGTCTTTGTGACGGGACTCATGTGCCAGTATAAATCTACATCGGTTTGTGTTGATGAGGCATCCGAAGGGAGAGTTCTTGATCAATTCTGTGCCAATGGTGGCAAATGCAATGATATAGTTGACGTCATGGCAAGCCATCCTGGTTGTAGTTGTGGTCATAAATGGGAGGGAAACCACTGTGAGTTTGCGAGCGGAGTGTTGTATGATGATGCCTTGGACTTCTTTCAACAGCGGCAGACAGAAATATCTAGTCAGAGACGAGGTGGTGTTGCTGCGCTGCCTTCGAGTTTAACGGAAGAAAGCTCGAAAAGTTATATTCCCTACGTCGTGGTGGCATGTTTGGTATCTCTTTTCACCATAATATTTTTTTTGTCTAGAACCAGAAAGACATCAAACAAGCGCTATATACTGGAGGATGTTGACCTTGTCAATAACCACTTGGGAATTGACTCGTTCAACCACTCTTCGCAGGCAAACATAGCCTTGCAATCAAACAAAAGAGAGAGTGACATCGATCCATGGAGTGAATTCGACCACAAAACTTCTCCCTATGCTCCTATCAGTAACCTTGAGTCCGCAACATCTTACGGACATGATTCACAGTTAGTGGAGACTCTCGATGCTGATACCTCTCGAATCATTGAGGCTCGATTCGAAAAGAGCAAAAGAAACGACAGTGATGTTGAAGACGAAGAACAAGAAGACAAACTGTGTCGAAGTTTTACCACCCCCAAAACAGCCGACACAAATGGCACATACGTAAAACTTCATAGCAGTACCTTAGATAAAAGGTACGATGTGGATGATGATAGCGAGGAGGGCATTGGACCAATCCCCATAATCACTGCAAATAATAGCAACCGCTTCGAAGATGAATACACAGCGAATGAATGCGTAAGCGTCGGATCTAATTCTCATATCTCGAGTTTAGATGGGGATTGCTATTACTCTGATGATGATGGTGGTGGTGGCGGTGGTGGTGTTGGAATAATTTAGACTGGGGCACGTATTTCTGTTTGTCTTAGGCACATTAGCCCCTCGAATATTTTTAGTTCACAGAGAAGTAGAAGCGGAGGCAGCCAAAATAGAACGTAAGACTTCCTGTCAAGTTGAACCCAACAAATCACTAGTCTTGGTACCTTAATATTATCCATATTTCTTCTGTCGTCATTACTAATTGACTTGATTTCTCGTTATCGTAAATAGTTGTTATCATAACAAAAGGAAAAGACTGCACTCCTTGCTCCTTGCATAACCAAGATGCCTGTGATCTTTGGATTCTATGTTTCGTTTTGTGTGTCTAACCACAAGAGTGTGCTTTTTCCCTTCCAATCTTATTTGATGGAAGAAAATTCCACTCGACTATACAATATGGTTTTATGAAGTCATTCGCCTGAACTGAAAATATATATCGCTGATTGTGCCAACAAGTTTATGAATATGGTTGCATTGTCTACAGACACAACAGAAAACAGAAGTAAAAGATTGTATTCAGGGTCAGACAAAGTCAATAGTCATTGCATGATTCATAATGATTGAACTAACTGTAGGTTCATCTGTTGGAGTGTGAAGTCCGTGCCTTCTTTCACAATAAAGTGCCTTATTCATGCTTGTGTGCAGTCTCAATTCAAAAGTATTGGTAACAGGGCCCCAGTGGTTCATTCTGCATATGTTGTGCCACATGACGACCCCCCAAAATATTGTACCCTAGTTTGTCTAATGCCCTAAAATCACAAAACCCTGTTGCTTCCCCTGTCCACACCTACTTTGCCCCCAGTGCATTCATTATTATTTGTTTCAACTTTCAACAACGGCTTTGGCTGTAGATGAGTCACGTCCTGGAATGCCCTCTAATGAGATATATCTCTGTTAGATCTTCAAGTTTCATGAGGGTCAGAGAAAATACAATTTTGGGCAGTTGAGCACAAGACCCCCCAACAGCATTCCAGGCTCTAGATCGCACTTTCTTTGATCCAGACGAAGATGATGCATGGAAAATGGATCTATTGTAATTCTTAGTATGGCTCACTTATCCCAACATCATCTGAAACCTGCCATTTCAAGCTATGAGTGCAATCCGTGCTTGACCACTAGAAAAGTCTCGTAGAGGAAATTGCTCCATTACATTTATCACAACGAATCTCACACATACTCACACAGAGTCCTGAGAGCTCAATTAAGGACATAGCAATGTGCAGTGATACCGTCAGTGATCTAGAACTAAGGATAAATCTCAGCAGTATCGTACAATAAGGGAATTATTCATAAGTTACTATGGCTTTCTCGAAGGTGTGCATTGTCACCTGTCCTCGACACTTCCCTCAATAGTCCCCATTCGCAGATTGAGACTGGGTAGAGACACTATCTCCATCTAAACAGGACGAAAGAAAGGAATTTACAATAAATTGTCTATTTTCATTGAGAAACGCAACCCAATTGGGCCAGTGTTCCCTGCGCGCATAATCGAACGGCGAGTGTCCACGAACATCCCTCGATAGCAACATCTCGGGTGCCTCAGCAATCAACATTTTCATTAATGTATGATTCGGAGCGCAGGAGGCCCAACATGCGTCGTGCATTGGAGTCCGCCCCATATCATCGCGGACTCGGGGACACACCCCAGCTTCGTAGAGGAAGAACTGGACCATTTCTGTGAACCCTCGTCGACATGCTGTGTGCAATAGACTTTCTCCAAATCGATTGCTTGTTTGCATTATTTCTCCTGAATGAAGGAGCTCTCGCAGTGCATCCACGTCATTATTCTGGACGGCATTGACTTTTTCATGGTTGTATGCCAATTGCTGCTCATCAGATAGCGAAATAAAATATGATTCTTGACTAATTGTCCTGGTCGCAACAGCGAAGATGTTATCGTCTCCACGTAACTTCGCAATGCGACCGTTCGATTGTTGAAGTATAGTGTTGATGAAGTGTGCAGGGCTGACATTCAAGTCTAACTCCCCGGTTGTGGACGATTCCCCCATGAGAAGCGCTTCTGATTTTTCCGCCGAACATCCTGCTAGTAACGTCGGGAGAGAAGAGCAGCTAAACCTGTAGCCTTGCGTTCTCATGTTGGAAGCATTGAGATTGAAAATACAGCGCTTCTTGGTCTCCGGGGAGGATATGGTCATGTTGTAACCGCCGAAGATTTCAGGAGGAGACGGCTCGTTTGAATCAGATGTTGATGATTGAAACTCTAACGACGGACCAGCCAACAAAGTAGACGCCGCCAACGAAGCGAGGTCGTCAAGTGAGGTCGTCGCGGTACTTCCTCCCGAAAGGGCACGCTTGTTGCACATCTAACGTCTTCGAATAATCAACCACCCTTGCGAGCAGTTGCAAATCGTTACGTCAGACTTAATAAAAATAAGACCCAGCGCTACGCCGCGTTCTCACGATAGAGACTTCATTGTTCACGTCTAAGACCTTTCGCCTTGAGTCAATATTTGTTGTGCTGATTCAGTGTTGCGCTGAGATTCTGGTCGCTCCGACAGGTCTGACTGGTCAAGTAATAAAATACAGATGGCGCCCCTAAATGAGAGTCCGCGTCAGGCAGTGGTGCCTTCGTCATGAGGAGGTGGCCATATCGATGCGTGTGCATCTGTCGTGGTAGCAGCTTGAAACGATGCGGAGACGATGAGTCAGGTCCATCCGCATTTTAAAATCATCATTTTTGTGAAACAGAGGTAGCATTCTTCCACAATCCGTGGGCAAAGTGAAGCACTCAACGATTTCTTCGGGCCCACGACTTCTCGGAGCGACCCTTGTGCGAAGCTCGGGGACAAAACGTGTCGAAGAACTTCTTAAACGAGCAACTGCCAGACGGAAGGTGACGGGAGACTCAAAGCGAAACAGCTGGAAAGAATTCGAGAACCAGAACACCTGTCTATCGTGCTTCCTCACAATCTTCCGGAAGTTGTCTTTATGGATCGGATAATTGTTCTTTTTGTCTCGTCATTTTCAAGGCCTCAAGCAACTTCAAGTACGCACTTTTTAGTTTTTAGTCGCACTGGAACTTTTTATTACTGTTTTGTATGGTGGTTGCGTTACGATTATCGGAGAATTCCTGTAGCGTACAAAACCGAAACAGTGCAAGTTCCTCAAGGGATGATCAACCCGATTCAATTCTTTCCCTACCGTACTATATGACTATTGTACGGTATTGTACCTAGCAAACCTGAGTTTTACACCCCTTTTACTTTCTTTTTGATCCATCCATGAGATAGTTGTGAAGGATAATAATTATTACGATCTCACCCTGAGCCACCCTTTTCTAACCAACTAGAAAGCGTCCCACAGCTTTTATTTTTTGTGCTTCTCCCCAACGTTGCATCAACAAATATTACCGTTCACAAGCATTGCAACAAAACATCGTCGCCGTAGGCTTTTGATCCATTCTGCGATCGCTTGGCATACAAGTTTTATGTCAATGTCACCTTTACTTGTTGAGAGTCAACCCGCCGGTCTCAGCACGGCCGAATCCGATTCTTCCTGCTCTTTTTCGGTGGCTAGCAACGCTGCAGCAATGAGGTCAAACAATCACCATCACTCAATAGCGATCCATGCGTCTCCACTCGGCGGTGAGGTTAAATCTGCCGTCGATTCTAGTGTCGATACCAAGCCGCAAATTTCAACAACAGTGGCAGCTTCAACTCGTCGATCTTCAATGAAGCGAATAGTGTCCATGCCCAAGATTACGACAAGGTCTCCCAAGACCCACATCGATACGGCCGCAAGACGCCACGCCGTGGACCCATGCAGCCTCAGCCTGTCGTCCTCGATAGGCAGCTCTGCCCCCGCCGTGCTTATCCGCGCACCATCCGTGGACTCCATCGAATCCAAGCCCATACGCAGCATCATGACCTCGCGCACGCTCCATGAATCCCTGCACCGAGGCAGAACGCAACGCAAACAGCGCACCGGCTCCATCACCTTCGGCCAAGTGAGCATCCGCGAGTACGAACGAATTCTCGGCGACAATCCCTCCGTCACATCAGGCCCACCCCTCAGCATTGGCTGGCGATACGCACCCCAACCCATCCAAATAGACGTCGACACCTTCGAAGCGGGGAAGGGTCTCCCTCGCTCCAGTTCCGAGTATCTCGTCCCCAAAGCCGTGCGCGAGAAGATACTGAGAGAACACGCCGAGGCCTCCCGGAGAGAACTTGCGCATGCGGTGCGCAACATCAATCGTCAGAAGCAGCAACGTCGTAAAACGGTGGTCAATCTTCCCCTGGCTCCTGCCGAAGAAAGAATCGAAAAGGTGAAGCGATCCGTGCAAAAGGTTCTTAAAGCTCGAGCACCCTATAGTAAGGAGGAGGCTCGGCTGTGGGACGAGGCCCATGCAGTGGCGATGGAGAAGGCCAGACGGTTGGAAGAGAGCATTCGGAATGGAGAGAAGTTGAGTATGAAAAAGGTTTATGAGATTGGGACTCCGTGGAACAATGTCGTGCCCTCCAGGAGTAATTCAAAGCGAGAGGAAATAGACGACGGTTGCTCTGAGGAGGCAAAGAGAAGTGAATCGTTCCATGAGGATGACACGGGTGCTGAGAATGACCTTAAGGATAGCGTCGAAACGTCCACATCGGCTCAGGTCCCACCCGACATTAGTAATGCATGTAAATATGAACCACAACCACAGAAGCGAAGAGTATCCATCGATACCAGCAATCTCGAAAGTTCATCCCCTGACCGCAACATACGCGCCTCTCGATTTGAAGACAACTTTCGCCATTCCGATTCGGACATCGCGGGGTTAACGAAACTCAAGTCTGAAATTGTTGCCTCCGAAAATGAAAATGATGTAGATGAGATTTTCGCCAAACTTGTGCTGGATGAGGGAGCGGTCAACTGAATTGTATATTATAGGTGAAATGGGAATTCGGGTTCAGGACTGAATATATACTTCATAACATAATAAGAGTATTTAGATGTATGCATTAGTGAAACTACTTTGTCTTTGTTGGTCAACACACTTTATCAACGAGAATGCCAGGCGAGCTCTCGTTTGTTATGACCCGAAGCAAAGTTGTTTGTGCAATGATGACAAGAATTCTGCCGTCAAGACAATCTTCTCATCATCTTACGCAAATGTTTACTGACCTCAGTTTCCCGTTGTATCTTATTTTGTGTGACGAAATAATTTTTACTGGCTTGATATGACCATTACAACCTACTCGTCTCTAGACAGACCATTCCAACAATTCACAATTGAAAAAAGAGTCCTATCGTTTCGCCGCTTGGTTTCTCGCCACAAACGCCATGGTGAGATCTGGATCAACACACGCAACAGCGCTCTTGAATGCCTTGTTACACAGAGCGCCCGCTTTCTCCATAGACATTAACTCAATAGGCCCGAAAAATTCAGTGCGACTCTTGCCACCCAACGATTCATACCACGACTTGGCATCGCCATTGGCATCCACTGAGCCTCGAACTCCAGAAGTGAGTGCCTCGTAGGCAATTTTCACAGATAAAAACTTCTTCGACGACGTATCAATTTCCTCTTCTGTCCGTTCACTATTTACAAATCTATCGGGATGCAGGTCAAAGGCCATTTTCCTGTATGCCTGCTTGATCAACACGGGATCTTTACATCCAGCCTGCAACCCCAGTATTTCTCTTGCTTTTGATTTTGTCATTAGCACCGTGGACCCTCCTTCTTCGAAGCTTCCACTACTAGATTTTCCCCGAATCACCTCCTCGTAAACATACTTAAAGAACGAATCATTCGGTTCCACGCTATACTCAACAAAATTCCTCGGCAACGCGTTAAACGTCGAAGGCGAGGCAAGACAAGCCGCATGATTGATCTCACGGCAATAATACGAAACTGCCGCCGGAACGGATGGGTCGAGTACTCCATCCTTTTCTTCGTCATGGACCGGCCGAACTATGCATATTTGCGCCACTGGGATCCAATCGGATGCTGCCGCGAGAGAAGACGAGCCCGGTTTGGCACGTGCAGCGACGACATATTCTGATGTAACGTCGAGATTGTCCTCGTCGAATTCATCGGCGGCATGATAGGCCTTGGCAGATTCGGTAAGTAGCTCTTCGTATAGCTTCTCCGACTTGGTCAATGATTTTGCTACATCAAAAGGCGGAGACGCACCATTTTTCTTGTCGTTTTTGGAAGAGGAAGATTTCTTGCCCATGCCTTTTGAGCCGTTTTTCTTTTGTGTCCCCATTCCCATACCAGTGCCAGAAGCGACCATGGACAGGGAAGTCCATCGGTTCATCAGTTGTGATGGGCGTGCTCTATTGATGTAGGGGATTTGAAAAGATGCAACAGCATCATTGTCGACGGCGATTGCCAATGATAATAAAACAAAACGGGTCGTCATGGTCGATGTTTAGTTTCTGTGCTACCGGTAGGTACAATGACCAGATTGGAAGGTGAGGAGAATGACTCGAGAATGGTGAAAGAAGAAATAATAATGATTGGATGAGGATTGGATGGCTCAATGAGAGGGCATGAATGAGGGGACGGCATGCCTCATGCACTGTGAATGATGTATGAGTAAGAAGTCCTACGTACAAATTATTGAGATGCGACATGACCGACACACTCTGTATTACGGAGTGGTGGGGAAATAGGTCGTAGGCTTGATGGGTCGAAATGGAGCAAATATTCCCGAGATTGAAAATAGAAGAAATACCCAAATCATCAATGGACGTTAAGGATAAATTTTTGCGGGAACACTGCATTTCTTTAACGAAGTTGCTCCCTTTATAACATGAAATCATAGATAGACGTTTACGAGTAGGTAGCGGAAGCTGGAATTTACGTTACATACCTAGGAATGCCAAATACAGACACAACACATGAGAAACACAGGGAACACGACCTTCCCTAGAACAACGAAGACATCGGATAACTCAACCCCTCGACGAGTCCTCGACGAGGTCTCTGCCTGAATGCCTCTTAATGCCATCGCTGCTGAAGCTATCTTGACTTCAATGACTCCATAATGGAACACATCATCGCCAGTAACCTGTAACATCTATCTCATTCCCGGCAGCAACCAGATGTCATTTCGCGATATTAGCAGGCGAAGTGGCAACGGCACGCCAACGCCTCCGAAGCGCAGGCTGTCGGATAGAAATGCTGGAGCAGAATATTCGCCTGCGCTCGGTAGGTTGAGCCAAAACTCGTTTCGAAAATCTGCGCTGCAGGCGTCAAATGATGGATTTCCTTATAAGACACCGTACGGAGGAGAATCGTCTGACTCGCGTTTCAATTCTCAAATCGCATCGCGAGACGAGTCATCCCTGCACCAGCTTCGAGTCCAGCAACGAGAAGAAGATTATGCAATTCAAGTCATGCGCGAACGCGAAGAAGAATTAAGAGATATCAACAGAAGAATGCACGTTGTGAATCAAATCTACAAAGATTTAGGTGAAGTTGTAGATCAACAACAAGAACAGATTGATGTCATTGAGAACCGATTTGGGATGGCAACTGACAATACACGGAGGGGGTTAGAGCAATTAGAAAAGGCAAATGCAAAACATAGCACACAAGCAAAGGGAAATGATGACGTGGAAAATGAGACGGAGGCACAGGATAAATGCCAATTCTTTTTCGTGAAATATGTGCAACAAAAAATCAGCTCATTGGGTAAGATGATGTCGGTGTGCGGTGGTTCTGCAAGCGTAGGTTATTCTCTTGGAGAGAATGACCAACGATGAAATTGCAATGTGAATGTCGAGACATGCGTTCGGGGTCGAAACACTCTTTATTGTCAATCTACTATCTTATTATTGACAAGTAGTAAGATCGTAAGAATGAAGCAACTCGCGATGGTTGAATAATTCTAGGCCCTCCGAGATCTCTTTGTGCTATTACTCAAGATAGGGCTTATCAAACATTGTTTGAGAGTTTGTTTGAAAATCGTGACGTTCGATTATACTCCATTTATTTGTATTAAGATGTTGCCGCAGATACAAGTTCATCAATCCCATAATCTATATTTCTCCATGCAATGGGGAACTCCCGTGAGTAGTACGGGGACATCAAGGGTCCATAGTGCTGATATAAATTCTTCTCCTTACTTCCTGTATAGTAGTAAGTATTGAAGAGAAGGCCAGATTCATACCCTTGAGATTTATCCCTCACCGAATGATATCCCCGCATGCGCACAATAAATCCAGTGAATGTACTGTGATAGCAGCCGAAGAAAACACGTCCCCGCGAAGCAACTAACTGATCGACCATCCCAAAGTAGTTTGTGTTCTGACGTGGAAAATGAGACGGAGACACAGGATAAATGCCAATTCTTTTTCGTGAAATATGTGCAACAAAAAATCAGCTCATTGGGTAAGATGATGTCGGTGTGCGGCGGTTCTGCAAGCGTAAGTTATTCTCTTGGAGAGAATGACCAACGATGAAATTGCAATGTGAATGTCGAGACATGCGGTCGGGGTCAAAACACTCTTTATTGTCAATCTACTATCTAATTATTGACAAGTAGTAAGATCGTAAGAATGAAGCAACTCGCGATGGTTGAATAATTCTAGGCCCTCCGAGATCTCTTTGTGCTATTACTCAAGATAGGGCTCCCGCGAAGCAACTAACTGATCGACCATCCCAAAGTATAAACTAAGAACAAATCCCAATCCTAACTGGTCCGGAAAGCTCAGATAAATCCAATTGAATCTAGTTTCTTTTTCCTCTCAGGATCATTTTTGCTACCCGGATTCTTCCAATATTGACGTTGAAAGTTCACCCATTTTCCCAATCCACCCAAGTAACTCTGTGGCACGTTGCAATGACCGTGCTTTTCCTTGTATGCGTTCAGCTCCGCGAACCTCCGATTCCAAGAGGCATTTCTGGCTTGCCATACAAAGCCAATCTCTTCCAACAATTTCACTCGCTGCTTATTCAATACTTTCTCATCATAGAAAGTGCGTTGCGTAACCACCCATTTTCCCAATCCACCCACGGATCTCTGTGGCACTTCACAATGACCATGCTTTTCCTTGAAAGCCTTCAGTTCTGAGAACCTCGCATTCCAAGCGGCATCTTTTGTGTTCCAAACAAAGCCAATCTCTTCCAACAATTTCACACGCTGGTTATTCAAAGCTTTCTGTACCTATCGATCGCGTTGCGTACCAACCCATTTACCCAATCCATCTGCGTACTCATATGGCACGTTGCAATGACCATACTTTTCCTTGTACGCCTGTAGTTCTGCGAACCACCCATTCCAAACGTCATCTTGCCTACTCCATATAAAGCCAATCTCTTCTAACTTTTTCACTCGCTGGTTGCTCAAAGAATTCCTCTGAAGTTGACTACGTTGATATCTCACCCATAAACCCAATCCACCTGGGTAGTCCTGATGCACGTCACAATGACCGTGCTTCTTCTTAAACTCCACCATTTCAGAGAACCACTGAACCCAACTCTTTCTGGGTTCGGCATACGTGAAATCACCGAATGGATCCATGGTGCATAGTGTTCCATCTGGTGATGGAGGTAATGCGCCGGTAAGTTGCGCGGTAGGACGAAATCTAAGCGGCACCATTTCCAGCGAGCAAGACGATGCTGGCATTGGCGACAATGCTGGAGTCGGCGACAATGCTGGCGTTGGCGTCAATGCTTTCATTGGAGACGTTGCTAGCATTGGCGACAATGCTGGCATAGTCGACAATGCTCGAGCCGGAGACAATGCTAGTGTGGGTGATAATCCTGGTGCCGGCGATAATGCTAGTGTAGGGAACAATGGTGGGAGTGGCGGCATTGGCGGCATAGGGTCCAATGGTGGTAAAGGAGGCATAGGCGACCAAAGTTGCGAACGTGGCATAGGTGACAATGGCTGCAACGACGGCAGGGGTGACCATGGTTGCGAAGATGGCAATGGTATCGTCGGAGCATCCATGGTGTTGTTGTTGACTCAAATCTTGAAAAAATGATCATCTTAGTATTTGTCATTTCTCGTCTTCTCGTCTCCTGAAAATAAAGGTAACTGGTAAATATAATATTATTATTTTACCTTTTGGTCAAATTTCACGGTAGCCAATGACTTGCTTGCTTCTCAGTGGAAGCAACTAGTCGAGTCAGATTTCATCCGTCTCCATTAATATCGGGCCACATCGACGTGAGAGTCTGTCAACAATTGACTTTGATGAACTTTTATTCGGAGTAATTTTTTACGAGAGTGATAGACACAACCCTCTCAAGAATATGATCATTCGAACTTTTTTGGAATCAAAAGGTTACACATTTTTGGTGCAATCCCTACAATCCAATTGGCATGTTAACTCACATTTTGATGAGATATATGCAGATCTTGTCCATGATTCAGCATGACTATCTAGAGCTTTGTTTGTTTTTGAGGGTGACAAGTCAAGCTGGTACATTTGTGTGTCCCATTGATTGTCTGAATGTTATGAATGAAAAAACTAGAATGCAAACACAAGATAATTGAAATGTTAGAAACTCTGATAGTAGTGATCTTGAGTCTTTAATGCATTTTACTTTGAAGTAATAGACGTACTGTCATTATGGAGGGGTATGAAAGGTACCTGCTAATGCGAATCAGTTGTGGCATGCTTCTTGTCTCAAACCAAATTAACCTCAACATTAAAACAATTTTTGCTTCCACATTGCCATAGATACACTCATTTTTCAATAATACCCTGGGAAGGAAATGGGTAGTACTGATGTGCACACATTTGACTGCTTGATTTGATTTTCTGTCTTTGGCAGTGACATTTGAGGGGGGGATATCCTGCCATGTTTTATAGTCATCACATGTGCATTACAGCTATTCTATCACTTATACATGCTTTGAATAAGATTGGGGGAGGGGGAGGAAAGGGGGAAGGGGATGAGAATGTTTCCAACTTTGACTTTTAGGGATTGACTAAAAGACCCATGTTGCAACCTGTTAATGACCAAACTCAAGCTATTCAAGTGGCTATCCAATGTAGACCTTATGGTGAATGGCAAGCTGTGATCTTGTTTTGCTGATATCCATAGCACATCAGTAATTCCACAAGAAATGGATACTACATCTATGATTAAAACAATAATGTTGATGGGTGTTGATTAAAATCTCATGGCTTATATCCCATCATCATATCTGGCAATATTATGGTATACATGGAAGGCATTTTCACATACAAATTATTCTGTACATGAGTTCTTATTCTTCTGAAGTAGCAGCAATGCACAAATTGTCATCCTGTCAAGAGACTTGATGATGACAAGCCTCATGAGAATATATCTCAGCAAGAATATTCTACAGTTAAGAACATCATAGTTGAAGTCAAACCGTACAACAATTTTGGACTCATAGGGGTGTATGCACAACGGTTTACAAATGCAAGGAGTGCACTGAAACATCACACCCTCTGCAATATTTTTAAATTTGTCTGTTCAGAAATCTCTTGTCAGTGCCCATGTTCCTAGGCAAAGTATTACATTGGAGTGATTTTTTTGGTAATACTATGATACCATGGTACCACTGTAGTCTATACATACTACTAGGTAGTACTGCATCAATGGCTCCATGACCACTAAAACATGACATTCACTAGCCATAAAGCTAGATAACAGATTTGTTCGTGACAATCATGTTGATTGACGTACGCACTGCAAACGAGGTGTTAGCAAGACTGTTAGTGACAAATTATCTCTTGCTAACAAATCGTATGTAGGAGTTATACTGGGGCATTTTTCTCACTAGTTCGTGAAAAATCAAAACTGTTAGATAAATTGTAAGTACGTTTGAGGCCTCCATCCTATCTAGCCTTTTGACCCGCTTGCTAACAGTCTTACTAACAACATCCGTTTTTGCTAACGTTTTAGCAATCGTGACGTTCGATTATACTCCATTTATTTGTATTAAGATGTTGCCGCAGATACAAGTTCATCAATCCCATAATCTATATTTCTCCATGCAATGGGGAACTCCCGTGAGTAGTACGGGGACATCAAGGGTCCATAGTGCTGATATAAGTTCTTCTCCTTACTTCCTGTATAGTAGTAAGTATTGAAGAGAAGGCCAGATTCATACCCTTGAGATTTATCCCTCACCGAATGATATCCCCGCATGCGCACAATAAATCCAGTGAATGTACTGTGATAGCAGCCGAAGAAAACACGTCCCCGCGAAGCAACTAACTGGTCGACCATCCCAAAGTAGTTTGTGTTCACCCCCTCGAGCTCTTTCGCGAAGTCCTTAAGAAATACTAAATCATAGTGATCTGCCAACGGCTTGAAGAAGGGCTTTCCTACATGATCAGTGGCAACAAATACTGTCCCTCCCTCTTTCAATTCATCTTTACTGTTTTGGTAAATTTCATCAGATGTTATCTGAGTTTCTTTGTATTGAAAATCACCTGTGTTGTTCAGTTGGTACGTCATCCATAGTTAGCTTGCGCATTTCGTAACTGGCATATTAATAGTATTTGAACTTACCTCTTCTAATATGCATTGAGTCAAACTCTCCGTTTGGGTTGCCTTCAGGATCACGTTTCCGCGCCCTTTCCCGCAATGCTGCCACAACTCGTGCCGCTGCACATTGTATTTCATCGCTATATCTGAGATGATCCCTTACGAATCGTTTGGACCAAAGATCCTGTCGCCAGTCCTGCAATGTAGCACGGGGAAAAGTATGAATGGTTTTTCAAGATAAGTCATGCAAATGAAACCATCCCTTGAAGCACTCTTACCTCAAAAAATAAGAAGGCATAAAAGTGAGTCAACATTCTAACCCTCATCTTATGGTAACACATAAAATGTATCACTGGAGCTTGTTGCATTTCTTGACTATATATACACAACCGTTGAACCTGGCCCGCTACAGCCTCTTTCAAACGTTCTATGGGAGGTGCATCCACTGGAACAGGGTTATCAACGAAATCTTGACTTTTGGGGAATTGGCCTTGTTTCAATTCATGCATGAAGCCATTCAGCTCCTCAAAATGTTCAGGGCCATCATCAGACGGAAATGCGGCTAAACACGAGCCAGGCGCCCAATTAAGTGGTGTCAAAGTCACGTTGCGAAGATATTCTTTCAATTCTTTGGGGTCCTGTCCGTTCCAGTCAGTTCTATTATACGGAGGGAACATAACTTTGCCCGTTTCTTTGTCCTTCAAATTTCCAGTCATAGCTTCTTTCAACAAAAACTCCTCCATGGTGATGATCTCCAGACCGGCATGCTCAAATCCCACTTGCTCCATGTGATAAAAATCATTAAACGAAAAATGTGTCCTCTGTTTGTCCCTATCTTTTCTCAACAAATAATGATTCTGTGCTGGTGGCATGACCAAAATACGTCCCATAGCATGGGCCATGACAACAATCGTTTCCATACTCATGCGAATATTGTTAAATCCACCACCATCAGGCTCGAAAGTCAGGTATTTGTTAGTTTTGTCATTGGCCCCAATAGGCGACTTGAAGTTGGAATCACTCGGTATGTCTTCCCAATACACCATTTCCGCCGCCAATTCATCCGAGGGACCACCATGGTCTGTGCAACTCAACCCCGCGAGATCGTGGCCTATCGGTGGAGGCAGTGCTTTTGCAGTCGTGCCATTCGATACCATCAACAACTTGGATGCGGCCGCTTCCTTCTGCTCTTGCTTTTCTTTCTCCAACTTTTTTGCCAACTCGTTATGTCCCTCCAAGTGATGCTTCTTGAATGCATCCATTGATCGACGATGAAGAGAATGCGGATCGGCGATGCGGTGGTGCAGAAAGTTCCCAGTCATTGTGACGAAGACGCATGTGAGGACGAAGAGGATGTAGGTTTGTGAGGATGCATTGGATCGTTGAGCATTTGGGCCTCGTGTCAGAGGTTTTGGTTTGGCGTGCTTGTTGGAGGGATTGGTGCTGGAAGTACCCGATGATCCCAGTGAGGATGGTGGAGGCGTGGTGGTGTTGGCGTCCACCATGGTTGTTTGCTGCTTGTGTTTGTAACTGTTCGTTTATTTTTGGCGAAGTGTCCGCTAAGTGTCCCAGTTTGTAATCGTTGGGCTGTTGGAAGTCACTGCGGGGGCCAGCGGGCTGCCAGCACGGCCGGGTTGGAATCTCAACGTGAGCTCTACGTGAGCCTACCGTTTCGCCCTCCTGGTCTCTGTTTCATCACACTGTCGCGCCTACCAGAGAACTAAACACTACCTACCTACCAATGAACTAGCAATGAACTAGCCTGTGGCAGAATGCACGCATCAATTTGCCATTCATCCAGGACAAAGCAAACTTGGAGCCTTTTGTGGAATGTGTCCCAAGAAATGCTTTGCTGTTTCATTCTTTTACATTATGTTTTGCTTAATAATTTCAGATGTTATTTGAAAACAGGTACTAGTGCTAGCAAGATAAATAACAATTGCTTGCTCAGTGTAGATGGAACTGATTTACAAATCCCTAGTGAGGATGTCATTGGTACTCATTCAAGTTCAAAAAATCAGTCCTAAGGTACTAAGTTTGCCTGCCTATTGTAAGGGAAGCATTTTTACTGGATTAGTGGACCTTAGTAACCAGGTGTGTACAATGATCTGGATAAATATTTTCAGGCCTCTCTTCTTACGACACATATATGCCAATCTATAGGGTTACAGCAAATGTAAGGTACATGGCAAGGTCATCTGCAAGCAAAATATCTAGCTTGTGTCACAATCCTGGTGGAGAGGGAGCATATGATGAGGATGGTAAATGGTTTGCGTAATGATATGTTTCAATATGTGTCTGAAGGCCCCAAAATATGCTCTGATATTCTAGTGTGCCAGTCAACAAAACCAGGCATGGGTACGATACGATTGAATAGTACAAAATCATATCAAGATCTGGACATACCACAAGACAATGTTGTGACACTTATTTGAGGTGCATTTTAGCGTAATCATGGCACACAACAAAACAACAAGAGATGTTACAAACAGACTTTATTTTGCCCATGATCAATTCTGGCTATGTGTGTTCCACATCTGGTCATGACATAGTAAGACTGCTGATATCATGTCTGTGCACAATAAAGTTCAAGTCTAGTTCATATCAACCTACATTTTTCAAATGCTGCACAGGTAGATGAAAACCTATAAAAATACAATGAGATCAGTTTATGATGAATTTTTACTACTAGCAAACTACTAGTAAAACTCTTAGTAAACCTTGGATGATGTAACATTGAAAAGTAACCAACAAATTCTAGACACACTCATGAGAAAAGAAGAAATTCACTAGAAACATCTTGACCCTTACACAAAATATAATACCTTGAACAACAACATAACTGAACTATGCCACACAACAAAAAATTACGATTTCCAAACCTGCACAACCAAGAACATAATTTTGAGCTATCAAAAAATAGAAACATGTAAATTGTGCCTATATGTTTTAGAGTGATGTTGGATATGAAGAGCAAGTGAATGTATTTCAGTCAAGGGGCTTAGAACTCAAGAGACTCAAACTCAAATGGCATTTATTTAACAACATATGAAAATCATCATGAATTACCAACTTACTGGAAATTGTTGGTCCTCCGGAGCAAGGAAAGATGAAAGTGGTGGTCATCATTGTGGGGGTCACTAAAGCAGTCGGGGGCTTGTGATAAAGAGAGAAAGAACATTTGCAGTGACATCATACAGCAAAAATATTGCAGTTGATAAAAGGAAACAGAGCAGTTATCTCTTACCTTTTTGCTAATGCAAATTAGAATAATACATTAGCTATGAGCTTGGTGGTGCCAGTTCTGAGGTAGGCTTTGCAAAGAAGGACACCTAGTAACAAAGTCAGACATGGTGATGATGATAACCGATGAAAACACTTTAATTAAGAACTTGAAGATAAAAAACAAATGAAGTCATGGTGTTCAACTGTGTTTGCCAACATTTGTTAGAATTAGGCATTAGCTGTGGAGGGCAGTGGATGTGGTCCTGAGACCATCTGTGGGCAGTACAACAGTTACTGGTCTAGTGTTATGTGATGGTGAAAATAACTGTTTTATTGAAAAATTGCTTGTAAAAAACAACTTCACTGTCTCTGAGAGCATCTATGAGCACACAAACAGTCAGAAGCATGGTGAGTTGTGATGACAAACAAACCAATGTTTTAATTGAAAACTTACGCAGACAAAACAAACAAAAGAATAATATTTATTCCTTTTCCTAACACCCATCAGGATGTGGTGTTAGATGCAATGAGGATGGGGATGGAGGTTGCTGAAGCAATCTTGGGCAGAGAGACAGTCAGTGGTGTGACGAGACATGGCAATTACAATAACTTATTCATTAAAAACGTGCACAGATCATAAAAGCAAACCAAGCCCTTGTATTCAGAACTGTTATTATCAAAGCCCATTACATATGACATTAGCTGTGATGAGAAGATGATGACATGAATTAAAATGGTGTGTAAGCCGAGATATGAAGGGTTACTCCATTCTGCTGGGTATCCCACTGTAATAAAAATGTGTGTCATAGGATAGGTGGGTTGCTGCTGATGATGGCAATGGATGAATAGCATCCATCACCATCAGTGTTTGAGTCAGTTATTGGCTACTGATACCATACTAGTGGCAATTCATCTAGTACTTGTCTGCCTGCTTCTTGGTTTACTGTGAAAGTGCAGATGTAAAGCATTAAAATTTACTATGTTGGATCAGTAAAATAGTTCATGAAATTTATGATTGTAATGGAGGAATTTTCTTCTTAATTTTTAATTTTTCTTTGAAAATATGTCTTGTGATGTTCAAAAAACATGTCTTATTTGATGTGCAAATAAAATTCAGGAACACTTATGTTAGTTGATTCACATTACCATGAATCCAAGAAGAAACCAGATATTGTCGTAATTTTCATGTATGTCTTTCACAATACACAAGACTTTTGGGTTGTAGTCATATACATGCAGGAACATAGTAGTGTCATTTTTTATTGGAACAAGACATACTAAAACATGGCTGGATAAAGTATTTGATATAAATGCGTACAAACAAATCATGTCAGTATAAGAATGGAGCAATAACTGCATAAAGCATAGTCACAAGATGACGAGACTAGATAGCTCGTTTCCATACCTTGAACATGCTCATCACATAATCAATTTGATGACAATGTCATTTCAGAAAAGAATCTGCTTATGCTATGACTACTAAGTTTTTCTCTCTTGCATGGCATATTAGTTCATCTGATGTGCGACCACATCAATATATAGATTCATTAAAACAACCACATCAAAACATGGAAAAAAATATTTTCACGGCTTAAGATGTGTATGTTGGATCCCATTAGGGCACCGTCCCAGTTCTAGAACTGGACAAAAAATTTGTCCAGTTCTAGGACTGGACGTTTTTCTCCCAGTTGGGGCACCGTGCCTTAATGGGGCGCCCAGTTCTAGAACTGGGACTGTGATAAAATTCCAGTTCTAGAACTGGGCGCCCAGTTCTAGAACTGGGACTGATGCTTGAATCCCGGTTGTGGCACCAGCCCCATTGGGGCACCAGTGCCTTAATCAGGATGACCGATTAGTCCAATCGGGGCACTGGTGACCTAGTGGGGAGATGAAAATCTCCCCATTTTGGCACTACTATTGTATATAGTTGCGGCACTGGCGGTGCCCTGCTAAGTAGCCTCTAACAAGTAGAGGGTACACAAAAATCACGCAAGTGTGTCAAATTCTTCGGATGAAGTGGTAACCTAATAATGTACCTTGAAAAATTTAACATAGTAATTATCCCTATCTTGATCAGAATTGATCCCCGTTGGAGCACCAGCAAAAGATTTCAAGGCAAAGTGCCACAACGGGGAGAAAAACGTCCTGTTCTAGAACGGGACGAATTTTTTCGTCCAGTTCTAGAACTGGGATGGTGCCCTAATGGGATCCAGCATGTATATACCCAAATTGCCATTCAAAGTAGTGAAACTTAGTTTTCAAGAACTACAGAAGTACTGTGGAATTACTCGTTCTGTCAAAAATTACATTCAGCGTGACACAATAACACAGTAGCTAAATTCTTATTTTTAACATAGTAAGCAGTGAGGGCATTAAAATTACACGCAAAGTAACATGTAAAATTGACAGAATAATTGGATAGTATAAATTACTGTGTACCCTACAGATTGTTTACTAAATGGAGCCTTCCCAATACTTTTTGCAACCCTAGATTCTGTTTTTGAACCCTTTTTTAAAAAAATTAGGATAGAAACGCTTTCCCGTTCCCAAAATTATTCTTACTTCTAGAGAAGTATTTTCTAAAACCTATTGTGCCATCACCCCTCCAATAGCAGACAACAATACAATGCAGACAATCTGAACCAGGCCCTGCTCTTCAATGAATACAACAACAAATATCTGCATGTGCAATGGACCGTGGGTTTCACCGAGGGGAGGGCAGAAGTGCCGTATTTTGTGTCAGTTTGATGAATAACTCAGACAATGACAGTGCTTTGAGGGATCCCTGATATGCAAAATTCAGTAGTGGGTTCCATTTTCTGGAACAGATTGCAAAATTCCCAAAGACCAGGATGAGGTGTTTGAATTGCCCGTTTACATTGTACAAACTGAGATGTTGACAGATTTATATGATTTAGGAAGTCGTTGTAAAATAGGATTAATATTACCTATTGTTGTGGTATATTGTCCGATCAGTTGTATTTTGATTCCACCCTGTAGTCCAATGACATCCAAAAACAATTGCCCCATCTCTTCCGGACTCATTCATAAACAAACAACTCATTTTGTTGGCATAACAAACTCACAAAATAACTTTCCTCTTTCAATCCTTAATATTCACCACCCAACATACAGTCTGTGTATCTCCATTGCCATTAATGCGAATCCTTGTTGCCAAACTTTTTGACTAACAAGGTGACATAGGCCAAGAATCTGCCTTTTTTGTATCCCTAGGTACAAAAATTAAAAGGATCATTCTCAGGACTCCCCAGGAAGAGAGTCCACTACCCCTGATCCAAAAGGCATGGACTCCCCAACACAGGAGTCCACTGCCCTACTCCCAACGGCATGGACTCCCCAACACATAAGTCCATAGCCCCAAACAAGGGAACACCCTTGAGAAGGGTACAATCATACCAATTTGTGTAGGTTCTACACAATATTCTTTTGCATTGTGAGGATTGGAATTGCAGTTCCACTGCCCTTCCATCCTCACAAATGAAGCAAAATATGCTCATAAAATCATACCTTGGACACCTGTCGAAACTACCTATAATTTTTGCGCTTAATTTTTTGGGACTATCTTGATAACCGTGGTGGGACCTTTGCACACCAAAGCCATCAACATCCAACCACTTGAACACGAGGTACCATAAATATTTTTTGATTGCGAGTGGCAATATTATTTTTTCGCTGTTGGCGATACATCTTGTATACGCAATTGACAACCTCTCCAAAATCATCTTTGCAATCAACAAATCCCTCCGGTTTTGCAATTGACAAGCTCTCTAGAAATTTCTCCGCGATCGGCCAAATAAGCAATCATTTCAAGCAATGGACTTCGGCGATCAGGAAAACCTATGATTTGAGTTAATTTCGTGATCAAGAATTCTCGCAAAATAATTGGGTGCAGAACTTTCAAGAAATAGAAAGAGAAGAAGAAAAATTTAAAAATAAAGAAAATATCTTTTTCAAACTAACCTCCACAGGGCACCCAAGACCTTGACCTGAGCCGAAAATCGTCGTAAAAAATATCACGCGAAAATTATAGGTAGTTTCGACAGGTGTCGAAGAATTGATTTTATGAGCTATATTTTGTGCTATTGTGAGGATGGAAAGGCAGTGGAACTGCACTCCAGTCCAAACGATGCAAACGAACATTGTGTAGACTTCTACACAATATGGTATGTCTATACCCTTCTGAAAGATGTTTAAATCTTCCAAAAGAGTGCTCTCTTGTTTGGGGTTCTGAACTTCCATGTTGGGGAGTCCATGCCGTCGGGAGGTGGACTCTCCTACTTGGGGTCCTGAGAATGCTCCTATTTAGGTTTTGTACCCAGGGGTACAAAAAAGGCTGATTCATGCTCTATTTAGGTTTTGTACCCTAGGGTACAAAAATGGCTGATTCTTGGCCTATGTCACTCGCCCCCACGAATGGAGTATCAGGTAAAAAGGAACCAAAAACCTAAGTGTTTTTAGGTGAAAAAATGGGTTCTCATGAGAGTAACAATAACGAACTAAAGAGTTTGTTAAACGTGTGTAACGAGTAAGTGTTGTTTGAAGAGGGAGAGTCCGTTTTTGCCGTTTGAAAACTGACAGTAAATACGGTTTTAAGTTTGGTTGTTAAAAAAAGGTGTAACTCTTCGTATATTCAGTCTTTCTGATTTGGTTCCGCGTTGAATCCTGATGGTGCCATTTGTATGAACTGATGTGATAGTCCAAGGATCACTTTCATATCTACTTTCACCTTTGCGGAGTATACCATCCTTTCTAAGAAGTACTTGATCACCAACTTTGTAGTCCCAATCACGACGTGAGCTATTTTCTCGTTCTGTGTTTTGGTCTGTTTGGTGTTGCCTATATTCTCCAATTTTATTCCAGTCGGCCAGGAAGGGGATGTCTAACAACATGTCCCGTCCAAAGATGGCTGCACCTGGGGAGGCTTTTAGTACTGTGTGGTATGTTGAGCGATTGGCCCAAGCGACGTTCGTCACGAACTTGTCTATATCGCTTGCCTCTACTGAAGGGGCCATGTCTATTTCAGCTGTTCGAGCATAGATGATATCACCTGATGCACTCGTTCTAGAATTGCATTCGCTTGTGGATTCTTGACACTGGTAGGCTTACTCGTGATCCCATATGAGTCACATAGGGCTTTGAAGTGAAGTTTGAATTCGCTTCCATTGTCATAAATTATGTATTGACAACGTGGATACCTACTAAACCAGGTCTTGTTCACTAAGTTGCTGATCATTGCTGATGACTTATCAAAGTATGCTAACTTAGGTTCCTCATGGGTCTTTTTACCCTTCCGCCCTTTTGTATCCAGGGGAATAATCGCCTCAGTGATTACCGGTAGTTCAACTATTTCAAACCAGCTAGAAGCTGGGTCAATCATAGTCAGACACATGAAATCAATTACTGTCCCATCTTTACCTTTGATTGTATACGGGCCAATAAGGTCCACACATAGTACATCCCAAGGGTTTGTGATGGCGAATTTAGTAGGGAGTTTCCGTACTTATGCTTATGCCTCTTGTTGACTTGGCATGCATGACAGTTTTTGACATATTTACGGACGGTATTTCGCATACCTTTCCAGTACATCGCAGCACGAAGGGTTTCTTTGAGTCTAGTGTGTCCAGGGTGCTGTAGATAGTGGTGGTACCAACTAACTGCACGGTGTTGAAGATCTTTCGGAATGACCATTTTTCCTTCCTTACATAGGAGATGTGTACTTTCGACCAATTGTGTCGAGTACTGGTCTTTCAACGCTCTTCAAGCTGGCATCAAGCTTTTGTGCTTCTGCAATCTCTCGTACTGTTAACGGGTAGATTACATCTTCTTCGCTGCGGTTTGCAAATACCAGATTCATTTCCTCTTGGTATGCAGAGGTGTCTATCGCACTCTCTTCTTGCATGGTGTAATGACACCAGCATTTGGTGAACGTCATCCAGTTCTCGTGCTCACTTGGCATTGGTCCAATGTCTAAGCGAGAGATGGCGTCGGCAACAGTGTTATGTATGCCTTTAATGTAAACAATTTCGGGGCCAAATTCCTCGAGGAGCAATCTCCATCGGTAGACACGGTCAGAGGTTAATCCGAGGGCGTCTTGGATTAGATTTTTATGGTCTGTGTAGACTTTTAATCTTTGTCCCCACAACATGCCTTTGAACTCCTTGAGTGTTTCCACTATGGCCAGTAGTTCTAGTTCGGTCACGCTGTACTTCTGTTGCGTCGTCGACAGCTTCCTGCTGAAGAACGCAAGGGGCCTATTACCCTGGGTGATAACTGATCCTAGTTGTTTAGACGAGGCATCAGTATATATCTCAAATTCCATTGAATAATCGGGATAGGCTAAGACTACATCCTTGGCAATTGAAGTCTTAACGTCATCGAATGCTTTTGATGCACCGTGTCCCAGTACCATGGACGTTTTTTCGTCTTGTTGGCTCTGGTGACCTTGGTGTGACCGCACTCTCCTACCAGTGAGGTGAGTGGGGCAAGCACTTCGCTGCGTCTTGCCCAAAGATCTCTATAGTACTGGACCATGCCCAGGAACTTACGGAGGTCTTTGACATTTTTCGGCGATGAAATCGCGAGAATCGCTTGTACCTTTTCTGCTGTGGTTTAATCCCTGTTCGTGTGAGGGTATAACCTAGATATTCTGTTTCAAAGGTACAGAATGACGACTTTCGGGCGTTGATTCGCAAGCCCGCCTCGCGTAGCCTGGTAAGCACCATTTTCAATTTGTCAAGGTGGTCTTCCAGGTTTGCCTTTGTGATGCATAACAAATCATCAAGGTAAGCTCGTACGAACTCTAAGGCTCCCATTAGTGTTGACATTTTTGCTTGAAAGATGTCTGGTGAACCTGCGATGCCCATTGGCAAACGGAGGTAAGAATACTTGCCCCATGGGAAAATGAGGGTACATATTTTGGATGAATCGGGATCCAGTCTAATGGTATAATAACCCATGTTTAAATCTAGGGTTGTAGCATAGGTAAATCCTTCTAGCTCTTGCAGGACTGTACTGATTTTGGGTAATGGAAACGGCTTTCGGACTAGTCGTTTATTTACTTCTCTAAAATCAGTGAGAAAGCGTACAGTTCCGTCTTGTTTTCCAGTGATAAATGATGGTGACGCCCATTCCGATTCGGGCTGAAACTCTACCACTCCCAGTTCGCATAATCTATTCAGTTCTTTGATAGTTGTTTCTTTGCGAGATTTTGGTACTGGGTATGCCTTGCCATGATATGGCTTTGCGCCCTCCTTAAGTTCGAAGGACACAGGCTCTGTGTTCCAATCACCTAGTGTTCCGTCAAAAAGTTCCTCAAATTCTGTGAGTAACTCCAGCAACGAGTTTTGGTCTTGGAGACTTAGGTGAGTACAATTGGTGCTAACAATTGATTGGAGGTCTGCCTTTTATAATTTGCATCTAGGATTTTAACTACCCGCTGTGTCGCTTCCTGCGTACTTTGCGGTTCATTTGCCATGCTGTTGTTAACAGCCCAGGCTTTATCCAAGTTTGATGAGGTCAGACTATTGATGTCTCTCATTGGCAAAATGATGTGATCAATGGTTATTTCTTTTGTTCGAAAATCTAGAACAATTCCGAGCTCTTTCATGGTTTGACATCCAAGAATGAGGTCGAACGCTGGCTTAGCCATCTTTTTCTTATCATACTCTACTACGTCAGGAGTCACTGTGTACTCCTTACTGTTCGAATACTCAAAGAACTTTAAGTTGACTTCGCTCCTTCCTTTGGTTAGGAAGCTCCCATTCGACGTGCGCCAAGACTTTGGCACCTGCCTAGTCAAGTAGGGAAAGCGTTTCTCCGTTCCTTTTGCATGGAACAGGAGATCACCATCAGATCCACTGTCTAGTAGGATCCTGATGACTGTGTTACTGGTACGACGCCCTGTAGAGTGTTCGATATTCTTACGGGCTGGATTTTCAGTCGCTTTATAGCGTGCTTGTGCTACTACAGTAGTGACCTGCCCTTCTTTACCTGTCAAGGGGGTTCACACTATTGAAAAGGTCACCCGACAGTTCGGGTCCGACAATTCGGTTATTGTTTCACTCTGTGTAAGGTTGACTGGAAGATTTCCTAGGTCTTCTGCCAGGTTCGAACATGTCTTGTTTGAACCAGAAAATGTTATGTTGGCACGTGGGGAAGTCTTAATCGGACTAAGATAAGTGTTAATCATTTCATTACAATCGATTTTACTACACAATTTCTTAGTACTCCCCAACCCATCATCTCAAGATGAGTCTGAATCATCACTGTCGCTCATTTCGTGATGCTTACGCTTCTTTTTCCGATAGCGCGTTTCATTTTCTTGTTGGACTTGGTAAGTTTGTCGATTTTAGCGGATAGCTGCGCATAGCTACTTCCTCCTCGAGCAGGTCTCTCTAGTCCACGAGAGTTTCCATTTGGTTTTCTCCCCTTGAAGCTTGACTTCGGGGTCCCATTGAGTCATACTTCCGGCAATCCGGTGTTGTGGGTGGTATGTGCGCCCCCATGTTTCTTGCAGAGAGAACAGTACTTCTCTGTGCGGCGTTTCTTCGAATCCGGTCACTAAAAGAGACCATCTTCTTCCTAGATGAGTCGTTAGCCTTGGCTACGGTCTTGGGTCCTTCTCCAACCTTCTCGGTGGGGTAGGCCTTCTCGATGCGTTCAAGGACTTGAGAAGTTCCCTGACACTCTGTGGTACCAAAGCTCCACTGAGCTCATATTGGTCCTGCCAGTTCCTAGGAACCATCCTGAGGATGTGGCTTGCCAAGTCGGCATCATCAAATGGCCCGCATACTTTCGTAGACTTTGCAGCCTTGGAAGAGTAAAACAGGCACGGCAAGAGTTCCACATACCCGTTAAGGCGCTGGATCCTCTGCACAAAGTCCCTGGTGGGTACCCTGTTTGGTTTCTTCAGCCCATTGCTGATGTAGAAACGTTCTTGCTCCGCTGCATCCGTCCTGAAGACGGTCTGCAGGTGCAACTGGACACACTCCTGAAAGGAGGTCCAAGATGCCGGGCGTTTTGTGGGATGCTCAGTCCCATACACATCGGTCCAGGGTTCGCAATTGATTTGCTCCCCAACGATGGTGGTCCAAGGACGACGGGCAGTCTCCGACAATTGAGTGGAGTACTGCAGGAAGATCGCTTGGCCAGCGGACACTAGGGCCTCACTGGTGTGGATTTTAGCAGCAGTTGCTTTGTTCCACGACTGGAGGACGGGGAATTTTCATCCGTCTCCTTTGAACTTGGCTTTGGCGCAGTGGCCGCAGTCAGTTTTGCCTCAGCCTTTGCATCTGCCTTACAGGCTTCCCGTGAGTCCGTGTCTAAGCCTCTCTGGGAAATTATTTCCATCGAGGTCTGGACATGGTTGAGGAACTGTTCAGGACTTCCCTCATCAAAGACGGTGACAGACAAGGTCATTTTGTTGGAGACCTTGATTTTGTTGATTACCTTCGGGTGTCCATGGCAGTGGGAATGTAGGAAATGGGTGGCTTGGACCTCCCTGAACTCCGTTCACACTCCTGTGGCTTGAGTCCTTCTGGGCTTGATTTGCTGGGCGACATCCTCTTGATTGCCTCGCCAAGGGCGTATTATAAAACAAGGCCTTGAAGAAGGTCTTGGGTGCCCTGTTGAGGTTAGCTCGAAAAGAATTTTTTTTTTTTTATTTTTTATTTTTAAATTTTTCTTCGTCGGCTTTTATTTCTTGAAAGTCTTGCTCCAAGGTATTTCGCGAGAATTCTCAATCACGAAATTAATCCGACTCGTAGGAATCCCGATCGCAGAAGTCGATCGCTCGAAGTTTATCGCTGATGCTCGCTGATCGCGGGATTATTTTGGAGAGCTCGTGAGATCGCGAAACCGTAGGAATTCGTCGATCGCGTAGCTGATTTTGGGTAAATCGTCGATCGTGCAAAAAAACGTATCGCTGGTGCGAAAAGTTAAAATTGCCGCTCGCGATAAAAAATTGTTAGCGTACCTCGTGTCGGAAGGTTTGGATGTCGATGGCCCGGTTGCGCAAGGTCGCACCACGGTTATCTATAGATAGTGACCTGAGCCAAAAATCGTCGTAAAAAATATCACGCGAAAATTATAGGTAGTTTCGACAGGTGTCGAAGAATTGATTTTATGAGCTATATTTTGTGCTATTGTGAGGATGGAAAGGCAGTGGAACTGCACTCCAGTCCAAACGATGCAAACGAACATTGTGTAGACTTCTACACAATATGGTATGTCTATACCCTTCTGAAAGATGTTTAAATCTTCCAAAAGAGTGCTCTCTTGTTTGGGGTTCTGAACTTCCATGTTGGGGAGTCCATGCCGTCGGGAGGTGGACTCTCCTACTTGGGGTCCTGAGAATGCTCCTATTTAGGTTTTGTACCCAGGGGTACAAAAAAGGCTGATTCATGCTCTACTTAGGTTTTGTACCCTAGGGTACAAAAATGGCTGATTCTTGGCCTATGTCAGACCTTTTTCAAGGCACTATTCTATAATACACCCCTTATGGAGAGGCAATTGAGAGGATGTTGACAAGTAAATCAAGCCCAAAAGGCCTCAAGCCACAAGAGTGTGAGAGGAGCTCAGTGAGGTACAAGCCACCCATCTCATACATTCCCACTGCCATGGACACCCCCAAGGTGGTCAACAAAATCAAGGTCTCCAACAAAATAACATTGTCTATCACCGTCTTCGATGAGAGAAGCCCTGAACAGTTCCTCAACCATGCATCGAAAAGGCCTACCCCAGCAAGAAGGTTGGAGAAGGACCCAAGAATACAGCCAAGTCAAACGACTCATCTAAAAAGAAGATGGTCTCTTTTAGTGACTGGACCAAAGAGACGCCACACAGAGAAGTACTGTTCTCTCTGCAAGAAAATGGGTGCACACATACCACCCACAATACTCCGGATTGCCGGAAGTATGAATCCAATGGGACCCCAAAGCCAAGCTTCAAGGAAAAATAACTAAATGGAGCCTCTCGTGGACCCAAGAGACCTGATCAAGGAGGGAGTAGCTATGCGCAGCTATCCACTAAAATTGTCAAACTTACAAAGTCCAACAAGAAAATGAAACGCGCTATTAACAAGAAGAAGCATAAGCATCATGACATGAGTGACAGTGATGATTCAAACTCATTCTGAAATGATAGGTTGGGGGTACTAGGAATTTATGTGATAAATCCAACTGTAATGACATGATTAACACTTATCCTAGTCCAATTAAAACTACCCCACGTGCCAATATAACATTTTCTGATTCAAACAACACCGCAGTTTGAATCCAGCAAGAGACCTAGGAAATGTCCCAGTTGAACCAACACAGAGTGAAACAATTGCCGAATTGTTGGACCCCGAACTGTCGGGTGACCTTTTCAATAGTGTGAACTCCCCTTTGACAGGTAAAGAAGGACAGGTCACTGCTGCAGTAGCCAAAGCATGCTATAAAACGACTGAAAATCCAGCCCATGAGATCATCGAACACTCTACACGGCATCGTACCAGTAACACAGTCATCAGGATCCTACTAGGTAGTGGATCTGATGGTGACCTCCTGTTCTATGCAAAAGGAACGGAGAAACACTTTCCCTACTTGACTAGACAGGTGCCAAAGTTTTGGCACATGTCAAATGGGAGCTTCCTAAACAAAGAAAGGAGCAAAGTTAACTTAAAGTTTTTTGAGTGTTTGAACAGTAAGGAGTACAAAGTGACTCCCGACGTAGTAGAGTACGATAGGAGAAAGATAATCAAGCCAGTGTTCAACCTCATTCTTGGATGTCAAACCATGAAAGAGCTTGGGATTGTTCTAGATTTTTGAACAAAAGAAATTACCATTGATCAGGTCATTTTGCCAATGAGAGACATCAATAGTCTGACCCCATCAAACATGGATAAAGCCTGGGCTGCTAATAACAGCATGGCAAATGAACTGCTAAGTTTGCAGGAAGCGACACAGCGGGTAGTTAAAATCCTAGATGCTAATTATAAGAAGGCAGACCTCCAATCAATTGTTAGCACCACTTGTACTCACCTTAGTCTGCAAGATCAAAACTCATGACTGGAGTTGCTCACAGAATTTGAAGAACTTTTTGACAGAACACTAGGTGATTGGAACACAGAGCCCGTGTCCTTTGAACTCAAGGAAGACACAAAGCCATATCATGGCAGGGCACACCCACTACCCAAATCTTGCAAAGAAACAACTATTAAAGAACTGAATAGATTATGCGTCCTGGGAGTGTAAGAGTGTCAGCCCAAATCAGAATGGGCGTCACCATCATTTATCACTGCAAAGAAAGACGGAACTGTATGCTTTCTCTCTGATTTTAGGGAAGTAAATAAACAACTTGTTAGGAAGCCGTTTCCATTACCCAAAATCAGTACAGTTCTGTAAGAGCTAGAAGGATTTACCTATGATACAATCCTAGATTTAAACATGGGTTATTATACCATTAGATTGGATACCAATTAATCCAAAACATGTACTATGTACCCTCATTTTCCCAAGGGGCAAGGATTCTTACCTCCGATTGCCAATGGGCATTGCAGGTTCGCCAGACATCTTTCAAGTAAAAATGTCAGCACTAATGGTAGCCTTAGAGTTCGTACGAGCTTACCTTGATGATTTGTTATGCATCACAAAGGCAAACCTGGAAGACCACCTTGACAAACTGAAAATGGTGCTTACCAAGCAATGCGAGGCGGTCTGGCAAATCAATGCCCAAAAATTGTTTCTCTGTGCCATTGAAACAGGATATCTAAGTTTTACTCTCACACGTGCAGGGATCAAACCTCAAAAGAAAAAGGTACAGGTGATTCTTGCAATCTCACCGCCACAAAATGTCAAAGACCTCTGTAAGTTCCTGGGCATGGTCCAGTATTATAGAGATCTTTGGGCAAGATGCAGCGAAGTGCTTGCCCCACTCACCTCACTGGTAGGAGAGTATGGTCACACCAATGTCACCAGAGCCAATAAGGTGAAGAAACGTCCATGGTACTGGGACACGGTGCATCAAAAAGCATTCAATGATGTGATTTCAATTGCCAAGGATGTAGTCTTAGCCTACCCCAATTATTCAAGGGAATTTGAGATATACACTGATGCCTTGTCTAAACAACTTGGATCAGTTATCACCCAGGGTAATAGGCCACTTGCATTTTTCAGCAGGAAACTGTCTACAGCGCAAAAGAAATACAGCATGACTGAACTAGAACTACTGGCCATGTGGAAACGCTAAAAGAGTTAAAAGGCATGTTGTGGGGACAAAGATTAAAAGTCTACACAGATCATAAAAATCTAATCCAAGACGCCCTTGGACTAACCTCTGACCGTGTCTACCGATGGAGATTGCTCCTCAAGGAATTTGGCCTCAAAATTGTTTACATTAAAGGCACACATAACACTGTTGCCGACATCATCACTTGCTTAGACATTGGACCAATTCCAAGTGAACACAAGAACTGGACGACGTTCACCAAATGCTGGTGTCATTACACCACGCAAGAAGAGAGTGCAATAGACACCTCTGCATACCAAGAGGAAATGAATCTGGTATTTGCAAACCGCAGCAACGAAGATGTAATCTACCCGTTAACAGTACGAGAGCTTGCCTAACTTGATGCCAGCTTGAAGACTCTTGAAGACCAGAACTCGACACAATTGGTCAAAAGTACAGAAATCCTGTGCAAGGATGGAAAGATTGTCATTCCAAAAGAACTTCAACACCTTGCAGTTAGTTGGTACCACCACTATCTACAGCACCCTGGACACACTAGACTCAAAGAAACCCTTAGTGCTGTGATGTACTGGAAAGGTATGCAAAATACCATCTGTAAGTATGTCAAAAACTGTCATGCATGCCAAGTCAACAAGAGGCATAAGCATAAGTACGGGAAACTCCCTACTAAAATAGCCATCACAAACCCTTGGGAAGCACTATGTGTGGACCTCACAGGCCAGTACATGATCAAAGGTAAAGATGGGACAGTAATTGATTTCATGTGTCTGACTATGATTGACCCAGCTTCAAGGTGGTTTGAAATAGTTGAACTGCCGATAATCACTGAGGCGAGTATTCCCCTGGATACAAAAGGGCGGAAGGGCAAAAAGACCCACAAGGAACCTAAGTTAGCATACTTTGATAAATCATCAGCAATGATCAGCAACTTGGTGAAGAAGACCTGGTTTAGTAGGTATCCACGTTGTCAATACATAATTTATGACAATGGAAGTGAAGTCATACTTCACTTCAAAGCCCTATGTGAATCATATGGGATCACGAGTAAGCCTACGAGTGTCAAGAATCCACAAGCAAATGCAATTTTAGAACAAGTGCATCAGGTGATTTCATCTATGCTCCAAACAGCTCAAATTGACATGGCCCCTTCAGTAGATCCAAGTGATATAGATAAGTTCGTGATGCTTGGGTCATTCGCTCAACTTACCACACAGTACTAAAAGCCTCCCCAGGTGTAGCCTTGGTTGGGACATGTTGTTTGACATTCCCTTTCTGGCTGACTGGATCTTGGAGAATATAGGCAACACCAAATAGACCAAACCACAGAACGGGAAAATTGCTCACGTTGTGATTGGGACTACAAAGTTGGTGATCTAGTACTTCTTTTAAAGATAGTATACTCCACAAAAGGTGAAAGTAGATATGAACGTGATCATTGGACTATCACATCAGTTCATACGAATGGCACCATCAGGATTCAATGCAGAACAAAATCAGAAAGATTGAATATACAAAGAGTTACACCTTTTTTAACAACCAACATTAAAACTGTATCAATGTCAGTTTTCAAACGGCAAAAACGGCCTCTCCCTCTTCGATCAACACTTACGCGTCATATATGTTTAACAAACTCTTTGGTTTGTTTTAGTAACTCTTATTAGAACCCTTTTTTGACCTAAAAACATTTTGGATTTTTTGTTCCATTTTTACTTGATACTCCATTTGTGGGGGCAAGTGACATAGGCCAAGAATCTGCCTTTTTTGTATCCCTAGGTACAAAAATTAACAGGATCATTCTCAGGACTCCCCAGGAAGAGACTCCACTGCCCCTGATCCAAAAGGCATGAACTCCAGAACACAGGAGTCCACTGCCCTACTCCCAACGGCATGGACTCCCCAACACAGAAGTCTGTAGCCCAAACAAGGGAACACCCTTGAGAAGGGTATAGTCATACTAATTTTGTGTAGGTTCTCCACAATATTCGTTTGCATCATAAGGATTGGAATTGCTCACAATTGTAGCAAAATAAGCTCATAAATCAAATCTTGGACACCTGTCAAAACTACCTATAATTTTGAAGCTTAATTTTTTTGCTTGTTAATACTTATATCCCTGTTCTTACAGAAACAACACTACTCATATCCATGGACTATGCCTTCCTTGAGATGGATTTTTGTTGGAGAGGTGTGTTTGTTGGATATGGGACATTCATTGGAGCTGGGGAATTGCAAGCAATGCAATTGCTGGAGGCAGTGCAATTGTGCCATGCATTTAATGGTGAGAGCTGGGCAGAAACCACAAAGTCTTGAAGGTAGATGCTTTGACGATGACTGCCAATATCAATTTTGTGTTGTGTTTTTTACATGGTGTCGCATATCAATATGAATAGATAGAAAGTGTGTTAGAAGCAGCTGCTTTGCATTCTAAAAGTCCATTTTTGCCAGATCTTCTTTATTGTTCCAGTAGCACCAAGTTATCACCATCTGATGTTACCACTGTAACTCACTGACTGGGCCTCAGACCAAGGAGATACAACTTGTGCTCTGAGAACTGCTCTATAGAGAGTGATAGAACAAGTCATTTCAATGTAGTCATGTGCAGAACAAGCCGGAGGGGTGGCATCTCCTTGACGAAGATTGAACAATTAGGGTAACCTTTACCAATGGAGGCCACACTGTCTGTCACTAACATTGTGTATTTGACACAAAAATATTGCTATTGGCGCAATGGTACCTTAAGGATAAGCCCCAGGCCATCAGTCAAGTACCAGAGCTACTACATATAATAGATTCTTGCGCCAATCTTTCTGCTGTCCAAACTTGGATTTCCACTGCCATTCCACTAGTTACACTACGTGGTATCTATTGGCTATTGGTCTCTCGTGCCCCAACAGAGATTTTGGCACTATGGTACCATTCAAACAGTGCCATGGCTGCACGCCTATTATAGGTGTTTGGCACCAAGGTACCTTTAGTAACCCTCAAGGTGGTTCAAATCTTGCGCCAGGGCTAGAGCTAGTAAGATTAACTAGTAACTAGGATGACCCCCTCCTAGAACAAGCACATATTTTCTCATGGTTCTATCTCAATCTGAAGAGTCTGCACCAAGTCTTTGTGGAACTTCAATTTTGGTATGAACAAAGGTTAAATCTACTTCACAGGGAACAAAAGATACACTTATCCATCATATATGGAACAAAAATCTATTTCTGCATGAAAAGGAACAGAATACATTTTTTTGAAAAATCTTAGTTGAACATTAATAAAGGTTTTTGTCCTCTTCTCCTGCTTTTTCTCATTCTTCTTCTTGTTCTTGTTCTCCTTCTTCTAAATGAGATACTTCTTAAACTATTGACTAAAATGGGTACGAATGATGTTTTATTATGATCTGCGTAATTACCTATTTTTTTCACTGGAGATACATGGGTGTCATTATGTTTTGATGTGTGCTTACCTATAAAAGTTTATCGTAATGTAACTTCTGATATATATAGGTGAAGTTGTTTTGTTATTTATAGTTACCTTCTAAGATATTGACTTTTGCATTCAATGGGATTTTGAGACTGTACAACATAATAATCCTACAACAGGGCATATGTTTCCCTTTAATGTCACAGTGTAAATCATACAACTGTGTAACTGATCACAGCCTGTGTTAACTGGCTTCCTCTGTCATTATTTCATGAAAACAAAAATACTTCTTCCAGTTTACAAACTCACACAGCTGCAAAAAATCTTGCAGCAGCTGCTAGCAATCTCCTTAGGAACAAAGTTCCTCATCACACACTGATATATCATCAACAGCATCGTTCCCCCCAAGATTTTGTTTTGGGAACTGTCCTACTGAGACCTGAGATTTTTTGCCCTGAAGAATCTTTCTCAGATTTTTGTTCAGGGACAAATCCTACTAGGGCTTGGAGAATGATGTTGGACTGAGATATTTTTAGAATATTGTAAGTGCAATGTTTCAGCAGTGATGTTTCATAAATGGGCACATTGTATAAAGTATCTGGGCCTTAGTGCAAGTCGCACATTTTGGCGCATTTCAAACTCGCCAAAAACCTTCCAAAAATGCACCCACACATTTCTCGTTGCCCCTCACCTTCCATCCCTGCTCATCCCCTCGCAGCACACACGAATCTTGTCCCAACACTTCACACTGACTAAAACAATGCACACCTACCATTGCCCTGGATCCCCTGTAGTGGGATCCTTTATGTGGGTCACACATGTTTGGCATGTTTCAAACTCACCAAAACCTCCAGATGAAACGTGTGTGCTTGCATCCTTCCCAGCCCTGTTACCGCTCCGTCTCCTTCTAGCTCTTGCAAATCTTGCTATTGCTATGTTGCTACACATCTCCCAAGTTATTTTATGACAAATTTGATGCATCCCTTCAGTGTTTCTTGTGTTCAATGTGTTTAGAATGTGTTCTGTGGTATGGTAATGTGTATGGTATGGTATGGTATGGTATGGTAAGATGCCTGTCTAGAGAGACACAAACAAGGATTCGTATAAGGCTCGTCCTGTCAATGGATTTGGCTATTTTTTGTCTACTTTTTAGCTTACTTTAGATACCTAGATAGATCGATTTGGACTCCTGGGTCAAGAAAAGTAAGAAAAAAGTAGTGTCAGGCTGCATGACTGACAGGACCAAAATTCACTTGCAGCAACTACCAAAATTGTACGGCACATCATCATCTGGGGTCACTCACCAAAATCATCATGGTGGGCAAGCTAGTGTCCGTGCTATAGGTTCTCTTGTCTCAATTTTGTGTCATCCTCGTAACATCAATGGCCAAGGAAAACCCGCCTCTCCAGTCACCAGTACAGCATGCTGAGTCGACTTCAGATCCCTTGTTGGATCTTGCAAACTACTTGGATGCTGTCACATACTTCTCCCTTCTGCAGGATCATGGTTCTATGCCCACTGCTTAACAGGCACAAATCATGAAAGACAAACCAAAGTCTAAAGTGCCCAGGCGGATTAAATTTGTAGACAAGCTCTTCCAGGGACAATACGAGCTTGTGTTGAAGTTATATGACCACTACAAATTAAGGCCAGAGATATTTAAACAGCTCACTGACCACAGATCCAATGCTGTTCATGCACTTGGCATTTTCATTGTGCAGAGGAGGTATTCTAGGGCTAGGACGATGGTGCACAAATCAACCGAAAGGAAATTTATGCCGTTGATGGATGATGATACATATGAACTCATTGATACTTATTTCCTCCCACAAAGAGATATGTTGGGGTTTGCATTGAGTAAATGGAGTGGTACGGCATTGAAGGATAAGATGAAGCACACGGATGACGACAAGATCCGCGTTGTTGGCATTGCACTATCAGAAGATACGAAGGATCACCTGAAGTACCTTCTTAACGGTTCTGATAGGAAGTGCCGGCTTGCTATTGACCAGTGGAGGGCCCAGCAGAGAGTTGCACATACTCTATTGCACCAAAAGTTCATTGATTACGAAGTCAACATTACTCTCCCAGATGCATGGTCATCTGAGGAAACAAAAGATGAGGTAGAAAGGTGCTTGGGAGATGGCTGGTACAAGAAGTTTTCGTTTGACCCCAACAACCGGTCTAGGATTGAGTTACCATGGGATTTAAACAGTGTTAAAGGTATTCTCTCAAAAGTACTCCTTGAGTACGAGCAAGTAATGAAACAGTTTTGTAAGGGTACTGGTGGAGGACCTGGCAAGGACTTGTAATATGTTCTTTGGGATCAACACGAGAACCATGACATTGTTGGGTATGTCAGTGGCAAACTGTACCTCACCATCATTCATATCTGGGACAAGGCATTGAACTTCCCTTTGATGCTTGAGAAGCCTCGCATCCATGAGCAGTTTGCCATTGATGATGACTATGTTGATAGCGACGAGGAAGGTAGTTTTCTGCTTCAGCAGAGAAGACTCCGTCGAAATGAAAATCTAAGGATGCCAAAATAAATGCTTCTGTTGCATCTGCATTGTGTGCCTCCGGTAAGCAGAGGATGGAATCAGCCGCTCTTTTGCCTAATTCCATTGGGAATGCTGAAGCTATTAGTACAGCAGATAGTGGGTCTAACAATGCTGACAATATGGCAAAGCGACAAGAGATTCTAAAGGCAATCATGGACACAACGCAAAAGACAGTTACACAACAAAACTTTCTGCACTTAAGAATAAGCGCTCTACTATTAATGCACAATCTGATTGGATGCCAACAAAACGGAACGTAAACTTGCTGAGATAGATAGGGAGGTGGCACAGTGCAAGGGATTGTTGAAGGCTTTCGAAAGTACTCTTAATGCACACATGGAAACTTTGAACAAGATCAACAAATCCGAGGGAGTTGGGGTAGAGGTAATGGTGATGACATTAGGAGTTCTGACAATGAAGACTAAGTCGTCAATTGTAATTATTCGTTTAAGATCCTATTATTGCTTCAATAAAAATTACTGGGTGGTCTAGTGAAGTTGGTCCTCACTGGCTCGTCCCAAATGGCATTTCTCATTGCCATTCCTTTTTCTCTTGCTTCTGTTTCTGCAGAAAGTGGTCTTCCACTTACGAACCTGTTACCCCTCTCATCACGTCTCTCATCCTCATCTCCTCCATGAACTCCCACACTGCAAACATCCATATTTGATTGCAAAAATTTTCTGCAGTCTTCATCGAATACATCTTTATCAAGGTGGTCAAAAGATGTAGTAAACATGTTGCTTTCACGGAAATCGATGATAAAGTTGTGCAATCTCATACATGCATCAATAAAAGCAATGTTGTGTTTCAAAGAGAACTTCAACTGCCACCACAAAATACCTCCCCTCAAATCAATCTCACCAAAAGCACATTCGATTCAAATTCGTGCTGCGGAGTGGAAGAAATTGTAGGTGTCCTCATCAGCACCATGCAAGACGTTGTCATATGGAGTAAGCAGAAAAAATTTAACTCCATATGTTAGGCCAAAATCCAGGGAAAGTGCGATTCCCAGGGAATTGCAAAAACCTGAGTTCAACGGACTGCGAAATCCAAAGACGAGAATCAATTCTAAGGGAACACTTGTTATTGGTTAAAAATTGTGTGAATAGCCCTACTTTGGTTGCAATTTCATTTGAGTTATCCGTTGATTTTTTGAGTACCTATTCCTTATTAGATGGAGTGAAATTTGTGGCATACTCGATTCCTAGGGAATTGGTATGCTGTGTATTGAATGGTTTTGATTGCAATTCCCTGGGAATTGGTACTAGATGGATGTGATCCAGTTGTCACATTGAGGCAAAACGAAATTGATTCCAATGTGGGACCAAAATGTGCCAGTATCCTTTCTCTAACCGATGAAAGTGAGTTAGATACATCCGATTTCTACAGAATCCCAAAAATTCGGCTATTCCATAGAAATTGCAATGGCGAGATATGGCTCAGAAGTGCAAGATCCAGTGAAAAAAAATCCTTGGATTTCGCAGTCCGTTGAACTCATGTTTTTGCAATTCCCTGGGAATCGCACTTTCCCTGGATTTTGGCCTAACACATAGGCCGAATCACCAATGAAATACAATCCATTCTCAAAATACCATTTGCATTTCTTAAGTAGGCGCTTGTAAAGGTTGCTACTTTTAAAAAGCTGTCAAATTATGCTCAGCCCCTTGAGTTACAATTGATTGGAACAAAATTCTCTTCTTGCTGTCAACAATGGCTTGAATATTAATACCATAGTATCCCTTGCAACTGTAGTGGCTCGAAGGGTTGGGGCACTTGTCACATTTCTTCCAAGGTCTTTGAATCTTTACTATCCAACTGTCAAGTGCCCCCATACAACCACACAGTGCACCATTTGTAATTTGTGCAAATCCAAGGGCAACTTTTGTCATTCGTTCCTTGGCAGAGATATATTTGATCCCATTAATATCGACTAATCTTTCATCATTTATCCATTCAGCCACAACTTGATGAAATATGATACAAGTGGAGCTCTGATCCATTTCATAAAGGAGAGTGAGGTCAAGATAAGAGCCACCTGCAAGCATAGGCAGAGTTATGGCAAGCTTTACTTCGCCAGAAATAAAACCACCCGTAGTGTGTTCATGTGCAGCCAACAGATTCTTCTGCTTGTAAAATAATGCATTTGAAAAGTTTGGACCACACTTTAACTGCTTGAGGTACTCATCACTCATGTAGACCTCTGCTCCAACATTTTGCTCGATTTTATTAGCCAATAAAGGGAAACACTCTCAAGACATTCGAAAATAGTGGCGGAACTGACAGTTGGTGAGCAGTGATTGGAATTTTTGCCAGCTCCTACACTGTCGATATACTCTATTGCGTGCCCCATTGCGATGCAATTGTTTGAGTCTATTCTTGGACAAGAAGGACTTTAAAACCAAATCCTCAATCTCATTGTGGACTTGGTGTACTTGGAGGTGATCTTGGATGGTCACCAAACCTAAACATGCAAAAATGGCTTTGGGTGTATTGCATCTATGCATTGTAGGACAAACAAAGCTAGCAATAGCAGCAAGAATGGCTGTAACATCTTGTTGTACCGAGAAGAACCCACAGGACAGCAAAAGATAGTGTCGTTTGGTGTGACCCGGGCACTTGACATAAAACCTTATTGATGTTATGGGACAGCGAAAGATAGCGTAGTTTGGTGCGACCCTGGGTAGCTTCAGACTATGCACCGAAATTCATCAGATTTACTTTATAAAGAAATACTCTGATATCGGTCTAAGAACGGTTAGGGATATGTAGCCCTCGCTTCTTCTCTTCTAGAAACTCTAGGGTCCTTGTAGCTCAACCTTTGGTAGAGGCCAATTCGGTTCGAAAGACTGGTCCCGTAATCCAGCTGGTAGATGGGTTAAGCTGTATATCAGTCTCTTTTGAGACCCGAACCAGACGGCACTTAGGCTCGCCGGCTCGACCATCGTCTGGAGCAAGTTACAGTGCTTCTTCCCCTGGGCTCAGGTTTCTTTAGGACACTTCTAGGGAGAATCAACTTACTCTCTACTCGAACATAGAGATAAACCCCGGGAGGGTGGGTGGGATAAAAAATTTCCAAGTATAACAATTGCTGCAGCGGTGGATCAAGCCCCTGAACACCAATGGTTTCCGTCGGAATCTCGTCCCGAGCTGTTCCACTGCGAGAGATAATCACATTGTGAGTATTTCACAAAGTGTAATATACTTACTCGCCGTGTGCACATCAGAATTCGCACGTGATGTGAGCACGTGCATTTTGAGACTGCATGACTCATGATGGTGCAGTCTTGTGTCTGTTCTCATTCGGCGAGCTCGTGCATACTCCACGGCTTTCTTCCTCCTTCTTTGTCCAGCTGTTGGCTACCACATTTGCTTTCTTGCTCGAGACGGTAGCTTCAGACTATACACCGAAATTCATCAGATTTACTTTATAAAGAAATACTCTGATATCGGTCAAAGAACGGTTAGGGATATGTAGCCCTTGCTTCTTCTCTTCTAGAAACTCTGGGGTCCTTGTAGCTTAACTTTTGGTAGAGGCCAATTCGGTTCGAAAGACTGGTCCCGTAATCCAGCTGGTAGATGGGATAAGCTGCATATCAGTCTCTTTCAAGACCCGAACCAGACGGCACTTAGGCTTGCCGGCTCGACCATCGTCTGGAGCTAGTTCCAGTGCTTCTTCCCCTGGGCTCAGGTTTCTTAGGACACTTCTAGGGAGAATCAACTTACTCTCTACTCGAATATAGAGATAACCCCCCCCCCGATAATCATAGAGACCCCGAGAACGCCAACATCGCAGGGAACACACTTTTCATTTGTGTATAAACCTGTTGCATGGGGAGCCCGGGTTCCGTTCCCCTGGCAGCTTCTCTTTGGTGCCATCGGCCCATGAGATCAATTATGTGATGATCTATCTTTTGGTTAGCCGCTTCTGTTATGGCTCCCCTCCTTCCCGACCTCCATAGGCTGAAGTCGTCCACCTGGGTTATCTTGTGCATCTCTTGAGGAAAGTGGTTCTTTACCTTCTCTAACAGCTCCAACAGCTTTGGGTCGTATACTCCGAACCGTCTTCGCCACCCATCCGCGTTTCTAAAGAGCCAGCCTCCTTTGATGCCCTGATCATACACTCAGCGCTTCACTAGTCGGGCCAACCATTTTCCAACTGGTAGGTGCGACCGGGTCCACAGAGCAACGGGGATACAGTGCCATTGCACTACGCTCTCCCCCTTGAAGTTTCCGTGTAAAGTGAGTAGGATGTGGGGGCACTTCTCCAACACTGCGGTCTCTTCCCAAAATGTTAGTAGACCTGTCAAGGAAACCAACGAAACCTCTTCCCCTCTCAATGCGGCACAGAATGTTAAAATAACCATGGACATAGTGATTTCTATTTCTTCTTTTTTGACATCGTTTAGGGCTGCATCCCATTCTTCCTCAGCAATCTCATCCAATGCACGGATTATTCCCGGCGTGAGGGCCTCCTTCTGCTTCCATACCTGCCCCATCCTGAGCTTGGCCCCTAGTTTAAACCTTTGAAACCACTCTCCGTCGGTGGGGGATGTGGATGTCTTTACTTTCATCTTGTCCTGTGCGAACAAGGTGAGCTGAGAATACGCGGCTCCCCCTCTGTGTACGTGACCATACCAGGTTGGGGTCTTCCTCATGGAATCGAACTGCAGATGTCTACCGTACTTCCCCGGCCTTAAGGATGAGTGTAGGGTGATAATGTCTATTCCCATTCCCACCGATCCTCCAGCTTTTCCCAACCTAGTTTGGTCATTGGCTCATGAATGGAAAACAATTCCACGGCAGCCGAGTAATCCAGTTGTATCCGGTTGTAATTATCTCGAACCGTGCTGGGTGCCCTTGCCCACATTGCGTCCAAACTGGCTCGGCGTATGCAAGTGATGGTGTATTCATCCCTCGGATCTCCCCATACTGGGTTGCGGTGAGTCAAGTTTCTAAAATGACACAATTGACATTCAAACGGCACTCCCATTAAGTGCTCGCAGTCTCTTGCTTGGCGGTAGAGATCTGGGTCGACCAGGTCGAGCTCCAGGTCCATGCCCTCTTCTATTAGTTCCTGAATCAGGAACGGGTCTTGGCTTCCCATTTGATAACACTTCCCGCACCAGACATTGGCACACAGGGGGAAACCTCCTCTGGTCATTAAGAAATTGACGCAGAAGACTCCCAGTCCATTCTTCCAATTTTTTCCACATACCCGACAGTTTCCCATCCACGTCATGCAGTTGTTCTCCCGCATGCTGCCTATTCCTCCACATTCTGGATATTCTGGAGGCACTGGACTCCAGCTTGGTGGCCTCTCAAGTTCCCTTCAACAGCCAGGGTCCTCTGTGTTCGGGGACGTAAGCGAAAGGCAAAACAATGAGAATTAGTAAGGGTTCATGCATGTGTGAGGGCCAGGAGGGGTTTCCCGTATCTAGCGTGAAGATAACATCTGTGTCCTTGGTGAGCTGTTTCCTCCATAGGTGTGTCATGAGTCGAGGGACACAGAACATGTGTGGGATGTGCGGGTTCACCAATTGATCCTCACTGAATAGCTCCAAAACTGTTTCCATGGCGACAGGGGCTGGGAGCCACAGCGTAGGCTCTTTCATCTGGTACAGTAGAAACCAGTCTTTGGGACATAAGAGTTTCAAGTCCACTCCGAACCATGGTTTCCCATCAGCCATCCTCCACCATGACCGAATCCAATTTTCCACGCCCTTCCCAGCTCATTCCTCCGCGCCTTGACTAAGCAGGACGAAGCGCATGGGGTCAGAGCTCTTCTTCATCATTCCCTCGATGAGGTCACCTTGTGACAACCCATCTATCCCAGCTTCTTTCATTCTCATGCCTGCAACGTGAATTACATGCAGAAGACACCCTGTTCTACGCTCCACTTGCCTAACCCGCAGTATGAGCCCGTTTAGTTTCCTTGAGTTTGAGTGGCCCTTGTAAAAGGTCCCCTCGAACACTGCATTATCCGTGAAAACGAATATCTCAGCTCCACACAGCCGACCTTCATGCTCTAAATCATCCAAGCAAATGATCAGATTGGAGGCCTCCCGAAAGTTTGACGACTCGTCTTGGTAACTGGTTATGAAGTGGCCAGATTCCCAGTACAAGTTCCCTCCAGCTCATACCGCAGTTCCGAATCCCTTCCCGCTGGCGTCCCCTATGATGTAGACTATGTCTACCTGATGTTTGGGCCGGGCATTGACTTTGGGTGGTGTGACTCCTTCGGTCAGGACAAAGAGGGCCAGGGCATCGTCCCTCAAGCATGGGACACCCGTGACAAACTCCGAAGCCTCTGATGAACGAGCATTCTCTGGGGGTTCCAGGTCTGCGTCATACCATTTCTCGTGCTCCCAATTCCATGTCCAATTTCCGTCCCTTGCCTTTGCTTTAGGCCTTTTTCGCCGATATACCTCAGGGTCCCTGTTCTCTTGCCAAGCGTCTATCGTCAGATGGATTCCTTTCAGATAAGGGACCATCCACCAATACGTATGCAAAACGTAGATAAGAAATCCTCTGATGCACTCCAGGGTTTTTCGATCCACCTCTGCTGTGGCGGTTCTGTCCACTAGATCCCACACCAGAGTCTGTGTCTTTTCCCATTTTTTGTTGGACACAAGAAGGGTCACCTCTGAGGAATCAGTGTGAACCACGCTTCCAGCCCAGGGACCTGGGGTCACAGAAGGCTCGGTCCTTTTCCTGGCTGCATCTTGTAGCCCCAATTTAGCCATAACCTTTGTGAATTCCGCGGCCGCCTTCCAACAAGCCACCTTGCATCAACCGGTTTCCTTTCCATCGTCCACGTATATGTAGACTTCACAACTCAGGTGCCCATCATCCCTGACCTTGAACACCCAGGGTAAAGTTGGGTCGTACGCCCAAGACCCCGGTAGGTTGAGTATGACTTCCTCCCAGTGGAACGGGTTGTTCTGATCCACATGATTCCCATAAGCGATGTGCTTTGCTATGATCATAAGTTGGATCGATCTGTACGGGGAATCTCTGAGCCCCATGAAATTCCGTGTCCAATGTTCCCACAGTCTCTGTCCCAATGCGGCTAAACCCAGCAGAGTAAGGTCGACCCCGGAGTATGGCTGTAACCCTTTGCCGAGGTTGAAGTTTAAAAACATTTCCGCCACATCTATGTCGGCCTGATGGTAACCAGGGAGGAGGCTCCTCAGAGCATGCCTGATCACAGGCAATCCAAAATGTGGAGCAAACAGGCAGTCGTTCAATCCGCAGGAAGTTCCGTTGTATACCATTTGTATGTCGCTACCCCCTTTTGGGACGTAGAAGTAGTGGGTAAGACTCTTCACCGGTCCTGGTGAGATGTATCCCTTATTTCTTACTCGTCCCACCTTTTCTGCCACCAGCGCTCGGTCGCATTGATTAGCAGGTTTTTTCTGGGGTTTCTGGAACCGAGGGAGATCTTTTAACAACAGATGTGGCTGACCTGATCTAGCCCACACTCTTGCGCATTTGGGCCATTGCCAGAAAAACAAACGGGACCTGTTGCCCCACTTTCACCAAGATGCCCCTCCGGCCTTCTCTATGCATTCCCGACCCGCCTTCACATCCTGAAGGGACCCCGGGTGGTTGGTGACGCTTAGGTGCCAGGCTTGGTAATCCCGTCGGCCTCGTGGTGACCACACAAATTTATTGTCCTGCCTAAACGCAATGGGTCTGTTAAGTGCCTGAACAAAAGATTCGGGCAACCTACCCCGACGATAGGAGAAAAAGGAATGAGTGAGGTTTCGACGCCAAACCCTAAGGAGGAATGTTCGCATGGTGTCCAAACTTTCTCTCCAACCAGGAGGCATATGTCACCAAAGTTAGCAGGTCAGGACAAAGCTA
>JABMIG010000207.1:0-127266 GCA_013187285.1 Cyclotella cryptica | reverse complement strand
CCCCTCCCCCCCGGAATAAAAGGATGCTATGAGGGACTTAGCACCCACCATCAATATCTTGGCTGGACAAGTGTCCCCAAACTGTCGCAGTTTGTTTACAAAAGAATGAGAGACGAACCAGTCCTGTAGGAGAAATGGCACGTTCCACAGATCCCCCAACTCCAGTGACGTTGCTGGACGGCACACCCACCCAGTGGAAACTAACGGGGTTGGGACAATGATGTTGACATGAGGACGTTTTGACGGAAACAGGCCCCAAGAACCTACCCTCCTCCGACCACAGGGTACCACCATGGAACTGGGCCAAGATCGCCTGTCGGTTGTGAGCATGGTGCACCCAGCGCCCGAAACTCAAGGGAGTGGGAAATACCTGACCAAGGCCTTGCTGGCGGGAACGCCAGAGGGTCTGACAGGTTCCAGAGGCCTCCCGGAGGCCCCAGGAGTGATACTATCCACTCGCTGTCAGTGGCTCCACCTACTTGCACATGGTCCAAAAGCATGTCCCGTAGTGACCAGCCTGTAGGTGAGATGAGAGGGGTGTCACTGAAGACCACGAAAGTTGCCACAGCCTTGTCCCAAAACCGCGAGGTAGGGGCGGGGAGTCTAGCGCTGTCCGTGAAAACCAAGATATCCGGTCTTGTCGGGGGCGGGCGGCGTGAGCCCATCTTGCATCACACGGCTGTGGGGTGACTGGACAAAGGACCTTGCAGTACACATCGAGACACCGTCTCTTTGAACCAGATATGGCCGAGCACAAACCCAAGTGCGGAAGCTACCGGCACCCATAGTTGTGGGGCAGACCCCCAGATATCACAAGTCCCGCATGTGTGATCCAAAAGAGATAAGACCCCAGTTAGTATGCCTCTTGCCGCATGCGACCGAGAGAGAACTGTAAGATTATTTCTACTTAAACTACCAGAGAGAGGATTGGCTCCGAGCAAAGAAACAGGAAGAGAGCCAGAGAGTGAAAGCGAAGGCTTTACTTTTACCATTACCGTGTTCTCCACTCCGCCCACACGTCATTCTCCAGCTCCTCCAGGAGCAGCCTGTCCCGGTCCTTGAACTCTATCTCTAGGAAGGTTGGGCCGTCTGTTCCTGAAATTTCCCGCTCCACCTCTGCCGCCACCTTCCACCTCGCCCCCCAAGGCTTTCCCACCTGCCACCTTGGTAGCCAATCAGTCCATCTGGACCTTCAATTGATCGACCGAAACCTTTACTGCACTCATAGAAGAATTTACCCCGGCTTGAGAGGTCTTCACTGCTAAAATATCACGTTTATTCACACAGCGCTCAAACACATATGCCAATACCTTGGGGTTGATACGAGGGTGCTCCCGAAAGCGGGAACCCTTGAATTCCCCGGGCTTGGCATGGGCCTGAGCAACTGCCCACATCATACTAGCGGTCGCTGTGGCGGGATCCATGGTCTTGAGGCGCTTGGCGCAAGACCGCACCTTCGAAACCTCCTCCCAATAGACTTGAGGGAAAATCAAGACTAGGGGCTAGACCTCCTTTTCTTGTTCCTTGTTATGAGGAGATTCTCCATGGGCTCGGGCAAGAAGTGTTTGATTAAAATTGGACACCTCCGTGCTAAACTCTTCAAACGCGACTACAGATTTTGAGAAAGCTAGCTTGCAAAACTGGAAGAATTCTGGGTGGTCCCATTCAAACTCGCTTCGCAGCCACCGGGAGAAGCCATCTATCAGGTGGTCGATCGAACGCTGGATGTAGTTTTTTGTCCCATGGACCCCATCATGGGTGTCCCACATGATGGACGTCTTCATAGCTCCAAAATCGTGAAGCAAATCCAGTCTTGTTCCAGTAGTTCCGGCCAAAATCTCCGGTATCTGCATCTCTGTGGATGCGATGGCCAACATTTTCTCAATGTTTAAACGGGACTTGGCCTCGAGCACAGTCTCATCATGGATTTCTGTGTGGGAACGCGTGGGAGGTTGAACCATGGCCTTGCCGTTTTCAAACCCAATTCCACTGGGTTCATTTCCAACTTGGGAGAGGATAATGGGTTCTTACCATCCTCACCCATGGGAGAGAAGAAATCTTCTCTTGGTGTCTTCAGCAAATTAGACACCTCATCCTCCTTCTCTTCCGCATCTCCGTCGATTTCCATGGCCGAACCAAAATTCTTGGCCAGGTTTTTCACCCTCCGAGTGAATGTTGAAGGGACGGAGAGATCCGTGAGATTGGAGAGCAAATAGAAGGATTCCGGCGACGGATGTCCTTCTAGGTTGGCCCGAAGCAGCGTCGGGGCATGTGGTACTGATTAGGATCGTGACGCCTTGGTCGTTGCCCGCAAGTTCGATGATTTCGAACCCCCCCCCCGGCTGACAACAAAAATGGATTATCAAAAGCGGCAGAACGCGTAGACTCACTGTCGTGTGCCACAGCCGACGTCGACGAGGAAGGAGACGGAGGACGAGGAGGAGACAGAGGTGCAGGAGGGGAGACCGATGCTCGAATACGAGCCATCAAGGCGTCTAGACCTGACAAAGGAGGGGAGGATGACATCGAGGGTGAGGTGAGCACACGTCGGGAGGAGATAAAAAATTTCCAAGTATAACAATTGCTGCAGCGGCGGATCAAGCCCCTGAACACCAATGGTTTCCGTCGGAATCTCGTCCCGAGCTGTTCCACTGAGAGAAATAATCACATTGTGAGTATTTCACAAGGTGTAATATACTTACTCGCTGTGTGCACATCAGAATTCGCACGTGACGTGAGCATGTGCATTTTGAGACTGTATGACTCGTGGTGGTGCAGTCTTGTGTCTGTTCTTGTTTGGCGAGCTCGTGCATACTCCACGGCTTTCTTCCTCCTTCTTTGTCCAGCTGTTGGCTACCACCTTTGTTTTCTTGCTCGAGACGCACTCGACATCAATCATTGTCAACTTGAAGCATGATGGGTGATGATGGGCAGCTAAATGGATGGAAGTGACGGAGGACATCAGCACAAAATAAAGAGTAGGCATTAACTTAATTAATTTGGCCATTTTTTGTGAGTTTTATGTTAGATTATTGGGTATATTATGGGGACTTACCTGTATGTGCCAATGATCCTTATTCAGGCATCAACTGGGTTTTTCCGGAACTTCAAAGCCTTATACTCGGAAACATCCTACGAATACACCGCCTCTGTTCATCTCCACAAGAGGTTAACAAACACACGCCTTCTTTGATCGCCTCGTCAATGCGTGGACATGCACTACCACTGCGCCACTATTCAAGAAAGCCACCCACAACGCATTGGCATACATGTCCCGATCCGACGATGACCAGGACTTACGGCACCAGAGAAGCAGGCAAAATGGACAGTACCGTATTCCTCCACCTCCAATACCACCCACAAGATCCCACAGCCGCGGATCTCCAACAAATTTGGCGCGAGGCGGTTGCAACGCCACCCAGCGACATCCCTCTTCACAACTTAAAAATTGGCGGCTCAAATCCCCATCCGATCACTCACTATAGCATATAGCCGTCCACAGAATCTCCGTAATCAATTCTCCATTCGAAATATTGAAAACAGAGTGCTGTGTCATCCTACCTTACTTAAATGACACCCCACATGCCCCTTTTGGTCCCGCCATGGCAGCTGACTTAGTCAGCTAGGCCATCCGGGCACTCAAAAGGTTTTTAACTGCCTTTTACCCTATCTGTCCACCACCACTTAATGTCCAGAAATTCACAAATATCCATTCTTGGGCCATGCGTTACCCAACACTAATTAGTCCCTCATGCTATCTGTCCATTTGGGATATAACCTGGGACTTTTTGCCCATCGTTGCTACCACACCACTGATGAGCCCCTAACGGCGAAACAAGAGATGCCATTGTTTGGTCCCTGGCAACTCCCGTTGTTAAATAGTGTTTAATGGATAACATCCGAATTTAACCAATTAAAAGTTAAAGTGGACATCAATACAAATTAAAAAGTGTGATACAACAAAATCATGTCCTCGGATCTGCGTCGCGCCGAATCACCGCTTGGTATAGCGCACCACACGGCACCTCGAACCCGAGGAGATGTTGAAAACATCGCGCGCTACCTCCCTCTCCAACAACACCGACGCCGTCGACACCCCCACCGCTCCTCATGCATCTCCCGTCGACTCTCCGTGCATCCTAACCAACACCTCGGCCCTCGAAGCGGCCGCCATCGAAGCCGCCGATGCGGGCGCTCCGTTATCCCCAACAGCGAGCCGTCTTCAAGGATAGCCCTGCGTTATCTGCACTTTCGCTCTATTCTCGCGAGCAAGATCCTCTTGAAGGCGAAGGGCGATCCGTCTTACTGCCCCGTCCTGCAAAATAGCGATCCCACTGCAACCGGCAGAGGTAAGAGGCGTGGCATTCAAGGCTCTCGCCGCGAATCACGCGGATCGCAAGTGAACTAAGCCTGAAAATGGCTAGTCAAATATTTAAATGCAAGTATTTAAATAATACGGACAAACAACGTGAGTCCATTGAAATCTTCGCAAAAGGCCTCCGCCAACATGGCCGAAATCCTCCTCGCCGAGATTAATGCGACGAGCATCAGCAAGCATGACCTCGTTGCCGACCTCCTCTCCCAACATGAAGCCGACGCAATTGGTCACATCAACGTGATGCTAGGCAACCCCGTCGCAATTTATAAAGAGGTCAATAAACTCCCAACCAATCTCGCATTAACCCACCCAAAGGCGTAGAGACTCCCTCGTCGATAGAACAACCAGCTGTCCAACATCCCCTCGACACATCGATTACGACGAATCGCCCTCACCACTCCCAACATTCCTCCTCTACCGCCACCCAACCCGTCACCTCCCATTCCACCACCACCTCAATGAACGGACATCCCAAACCCCTTTCTCCCTACCGAATCACCCACCGATACTGCCGCCATCGCCGCCACAACAACACTACACAACCGGGCCCCCACTGACCGTATCAGCCCTCTCCCTTTTACCTTGAACCAAAACCCACCACTCAAGCCAAACCGGCTCCTCCCCGCCTCCCCAACCAACGCCAGCCCAGCGCCTCTCAGCGCCTCCTCCGGCGAGGCATAGCGGCAACTTTCAATGCAGACCCCACCATCATTGCTGACTTCGAAACAGCATTGAACTTCTGATGCAGCAGAAGCCTTCACCTACACCCAACCATCCCCAAATGGGACAAACTACTCCTCGCCGCCACCCATGTACACCACCCTCAATCCATACCAGCGCGGCAACACAGTGATTCACTACTGGCGAATACACATCACAGGGCTTCGAAGCCATCGAACTGGCTGAACAATCCCATCGTGAGAGCCAAGCCGCCTCCAGCGCGCTACCCTCAACTTCGCTCGCTCGGCGGACGAGCAATGATGAACACCTTCTCCACCACCAACCCTCCACCGCCAATGACAACACAACCACGCCAGCCACAACTCCTGTTGCCATCATCCACACCAACACCCACGGCGACGCCGACTCATCCACCATTACTGGCACAGGCGTCACCACCCCATCTTCGCTCAACAGTCTCCTTCCACCGTGCCATCACAACTGGCGCATTACCACGGTGCTCTCCAAACCCTTCGAACAGCCATCCTAAAATGCTATGCAGCCTCGCCAAGCTGAATACATCCGTGCTTATAATGCTAAAGCGATCGAAGCCAACCTAAGCAAAATCGCAGCTCGCCAGCGCACCGAGGAATGTGCTGAAACGATGGCAGTCACCGTCCACTCGAAGACGCCCACCCCAGAACAGTTAGCGCCACCATCGATGCCGCATTCGGCCTTCGCGAAGCGGCTCAGCGTCTACAATCCCTTGAACAGCAATTGGCCAACGAAAAAACAAAACAGCATCATTCGAGCGACGCCTACACCAACAGCAACAACACCAACAGCGACAGTGTTCCACTCCGTCAACTACGTCACTCACCACACCATCACAACTGTCAGCAAAAGACTCCGGGGCCACAGCAGTGGGCGCGGCGTAAAATACACACATCCTACGCCCACCACACCGACAACCGCCTCAAAACCAGCTGGACCCCCTCCCACCACAACACAACAACCGCCGCGCCCGCTGGCGGGGAGACGGGCAGCGGTACACAACAAGCAGCGCTTCCGGGCGTGGCAGCGGTCGATTGCTCAGAGGCGGGGAAGCATCGTCACCGCGTCAACTCACTACAGCGGCTCCTCGGCGTCCACCGCCTAAGATATGCACAGCGGTACAATATACACTTGGACCTTGCCCACACTCCGTTCCAAAACGCCGTCACCACCGTCGCCTCCACTCCAACATCCCAATTCTTCAACCCATCGAAACTGGCCTTCCATGATCTTACTCCTAACAAGATTGTTCCTCCATAGCCAAAACCGTCCTAGGCCTGAGTGGGTTTCAAATTAGATCCGTTACCCACCATATACTACCAATGACACCTCCGCCATCACATCCCGTTTTGAGCGTGATTTTCAATGCATAAAAGTATTCTTCGCCACACCAGACATCTCCGACAAACAACCAGAACTACAACAAACTCTCGTCAAATCACTCTGGTCCCCCTCTCTGGCGAAATCCCCACCTGGGTAGACAGCCGCCTTAGCAAATTCTTCACCCGACTCCGTGACATCTTCCGCCGCCGCCAAAGCCACCCCAAACCTCCTGCCATACCAGGAAGCCACTCTCGAAACCTACTAAGCGATACCAACCTACTCTTCCCTGATACTGACAAAGGGCTGGGCCCCTGCGCAGTAACCTACGCACAATACATCACGGATGCCCTGGTCCACTTAACCAACACCACCGTCTTGAGCGCCTGTCACCAGAGGGCGCTTTGGGACTCCGCCAACACCATCGAAGAAGAAATTCGCCAATGGCTCTCCTCCCACAAACGGGTCATTGACAAAGACGCCATCCGATACATCGAAAATCACCTTCCGCGAAGCGAGAGTCACCGTTCGGCCAATTTTACATCCTCTACAAAATTCACAAGCCACCCACCCCCAGAGGCTACCCCACCCGACCAGTATGCTCAGGCGTGAGCAGCCTCCCGCATAGCCTGGGCAAATGGGTTGACACCCAACTTCAACCGATTGCACGAGCACAACCGTCCTACTTCCAAGACTTCGTACTGCCTAAAACAACTCCTCTCCAACATCGCACTTCCACCCAGCGCACTGCTCTTCACCGCGGCCTAAATCAATGTACACCAACATCCGTACTGGCCCGGCATTGGAACACATCTCACACCTCCTCCGCGGCGAAGAGGGACGTACCTTCCACCACTACGACGCCAAAGCCCTTATCGAGCAGATCCCAAAGTCGAACTGGGACTTCCGTGTCGTCCTTCTTTTGTCCTTCCTCTTTCAACACCAATGCTTCCCCAGGAGCCTCCACTATTGCTGCCTCTTCTGCAATTCTCTTGGCCTTGACAACCCGGATGTGCCAAGGTTCCTCCCATGACGAACCATGCATCCTTTTACGCTTACCTCTAGTCCTTAGTTGTAGCCCCAACTCAGGATGGCCTTCCAACTCCTAGTCCCCACTTCAGACACCTCAGCACACTCAGTCCCCATTTCAGGAGCCCCAGCACAAACTTCAGGCAGCAGCCCCTCCCCCGAATAAAGGATGCTATGAGGGACTTAGCACCCACCATCAATATCTTGGCTGGACAAGTGTCCCCAAACTGTCGCAGTTTGTTTACAAAGAATGAGAGCGAACCAGTCCTGTAGGAGAAATGGCGTTCCACAGATCCCCAACTCCAGTGGCGTTGCTGGGCGGCACACCACCCAGTGGAAACTAGGGGTTGGGACAATGATGTTGACATGAGGGCGTTTGGCGAAACAGGCCCCAGAACCTACCCTCCTCCGACCACAGGGTACCACCATGGAACTGGGCCAAGATGGCCTGTGGGTTGTGAGCATGGTGCACCCAGCGCCGAAACTCAAGGGAGTGGGAAATACCTGACCAAGGCCTTGCTGGCGGAGCGCCAGAGGGTCTGACAGGTTCCAGAGGCCTCCCGGAGGCCCAGGAGTGATACTATCCACTCGCTGTCAGTGGCTCCACCTACTTGCACATGGTCCAAAAGCATGTCCCGTAGTGACCAGCCTGTAGGTGAGATGAGAGGGTGTCACTGAAGACCACGAGGTGCCACAGCCTTGTCCCAAAACGCGAGGTAGGCGGGGAGTCTAGCTGTCGTGAAAACCAAGATATCGGTCTTGTCGGTGAGGCGTGAGCCATCTTGCATCACGGCTGTGGGGTGACTGGACAAAGGACCTTGCAGTACGGACACCGTCTCTTTGAACCAGATATGGCCGAGCACAAACCCAAGTCGCGAGGCTACCGGCACCCATAGTTGTGGGGCAGACCCCAGATATCACAAGTCCATGTGTGATCCAAAAGAGATAAGACCCCAGTTAGTATGCCTCTTGCATGCGCCGAGAGAACTGTAAGATTATTTCTACTTAAACTACCAGAGAGGATTGGCTCGAGCAAAGAAACAGGAAAGAGCCAGAGAGTGGCGAGAGGCTTTACTGCCGTGTTCTCCCCGTTTCGCCCCACCGTCATTCTCCAGCTCCTCCAGGAGCAGCCTGTCGGTCCTTGAACTCTATCTAGGAAGGTTGGGCCGTCTGTTCCTGAAATTTCCCGCTCCACCTCTGCGCCACCTTCCACCTCGCCCCCAAGGCTTTCCCACCTGCCACCTTGGTAGCCAATCAGTCCATCTGGACCTTCAATTGTCGACCCGAAACCTTTACTGCACTCATAGAAGAATTTACCCGGCTTGAGAGGTCTTCACTGCTAAAATATCACGTTTATTCACACAGCTCAAACACATATGCCAATACCTTGGGGTTGTCTGAGGTGCTCAGCGGGAACCCTTGAATTCCCGGGCTTGGCATGGGCCTGGCAACTGCCCACATCATACTAGCGGTGGCTGTGGCGGGATCCATGGTCTTGAGGCGGCAGCGGGACCGCTGTGAAACCTCCTCCCAATAGACTTGAGGGAAAATCAAGACTAGGGGCTAGACCTCCTTCTTGTTCCTTGTTATGAGGAGATTCTCCATGGGCTCGGGCAAGAAGTGTTTGATTAAAATTGGACACCTCCGTGCTAAACTCTTCAAAGCGACTACAGATTTTGAGAAAGCTAGCTTGCAAAACTGGAAGAATTCTGGGTGGTCCCATTCAAACTTCGCTTAGCAGCCACGAGAAGCCATCTATCAGGTGGTCGTCGAGCTGGATGTAGTTTTGTCCCATGGACCCCATCATGGGTGTCCCACATGATGGGCGTCTTCATAGCTCCAAAATCGTGAAGCAAATCCAGTCTTGTTCCAGTAGTTCCGGCAAAATCTCCGGTATCTGCATCTCTGTGGATGCGATGGCCAACATTTTCTCAATGTTTAAGCGGGACTTGGCCTCGAGCACAGTCTCATCATGGATTTCTGTGTGGGAGCGTGGGAGGTTGAACCATGGCCTTGCCGTTTTCAAACCCAATTCCACTGGGTTCATTTCCAACAGGGGGAGAGGATAATGGGTTCTTACCATCCTCACCCATGGGAGAGAAATCTTCTCTTGGTGTCTTCAGCAAATTAGGCACCTCATCCTCCTTCTCTTCCATCTCCGTCGATTTCCATGGCCGAACCAAAATTCTTGGCCAGGTTTTCACCCTCAGTGAATGTTGAAGGGACCGGAGAATCCGTGAGATTGGAGAGCAAATAGAAGGATTCGGCGGCGGATGTCCTTCTAGGTTGGCCCGCAGCGTCGGGGCATGTGGTACAATTAGGATCGTGGCGCCTTGGTGTTTGCCCCAAGTTGCGATTTTGAACCCGGCTGACAACAAAATGGATTATCAAAAGCGGCAGAGCAGCGTAGACTCACTGTCGTGTGCCACAGCCCGGCGTCGGCGAGGAAGGAGGCGGGAGGGCGAGGAGGAGACAGAGAGGTGCAGGAGGGAGACCGATCGAATCACGAGCCATCAAAGTCTAGACCTGACAAAGGAGGGAGGGATGACATCGAGGGTGAGGTGAGCACCGTCGGGGAGGAGATAAAAATTTCAAGTATAACAATTGCTGCAGCGGATCAAGCCCTGAACACCAATGGTTTCCGTCGAATCTCGTCGAGCTGTTCCACTGAGAGAAATAATCACATTGTGAGTATTTCACAAGGTGTAATATACTTACTACGCTGTGTGCACATCAGAATTACATGCATTGTGAGTATTTCACAAGGTGTAATATACTTACTCGCTGTGTGCACATCAGAATTCGCACGTGACGTGAGCATGTGCATTTTGAGACTGTATGACTCGTGGTGGTGCAGTCTTGTGTCTGTTCTTGTTTGGCGAGCTCGTGCACTCCACGGCTTTCTTCCTCCTTCTTTGTCCAGCTGTTGGCTACCACCTTTGTTTTCTTGCTCGAGGCACTCGACATCAATCATTGTCAACTTGAAGCATGATGGGTGATGATGGGCAGCTAAATGGATGGGCGAACGGAGGACATCAGCACAAAAAATAAGGAAACAGTAGACGATTAACCTTAATTAATTTGGCCATTTTTTGTGAGTTTTATGTTAGATTATTGGGTATATTATGGGGACTTACCTGTATGTACCAATGATCCTTATTCAGGCATCAACTGGGTTTTTCCGGAAGATTCTCTGCTTTTCCCAGGACATGATCTACAGACTTCTTTTTACATCTGTGACATGAAAATAGAGACTCTTAGAAGATAAAAGAACTCCATTATGGAATTCTAAGAAGCTCAGAACTCTGTGGTTTATCCTACGGAGTTTCTACATTTATCTATTATCTTAATCTTAACACTAATTTAAGCTCACAATTTCTACTTTACAACATTTTACACTAACTGCAACTAATTTAACTACTGCCTAACCAGGGACGCCCTACCTAGTAAGTCAACCTACCAAAAACCTCGAGAAATACAACACTCTTCCTCTGCGCAAAAGAAAAAGTCAAAAGTTGGGACCTGATCAATCTCAAGCATCACAACAAGTGAAATCATTGTACTCACCAAGAATCAATGCTACGAACGTCAAACATCGTCAACCACATCAAACACCGGTCAAACTAGTCAAGTCAAGGCAAGTCAGCCAAGCAAGTCTGTGAACATGTCAACACAAACAAATTCTCAACCATTCCGCCCAGAACAAGACAATCAAGAATTCCAAGACCAAACATGGCAGGCAATGCACCATCCAATGCCGAATCGGCAAAACAAATTGCGGCACTTACTGCTGTGGTCACCAATCACCAGCGCCATGCAAGCTCCCTGCTGCTGTAGCTCCACCCGCAGCCGCTGTCTCCTTCGCTACCTCACCCGGCATAGCCGCCATCGAAGAACTAATTGATTACACACCAAGCATGGAGCAAGTCTCTACAAGCAAGGCACAAAAGCACTAGGCACACCATTCAACATGAAATCAAATCAAGTGGTGATTTTCGAGAAGGAATTGCAAGACAGGGCAAGCATGATGGGCTGGGATCAAGGCACCCAAAACATCTTACAGTTCACAAACAAGGACGGCAGACAAATCAGCCTAATTGCCGAATACGGCCAAATCGGCTGAAACACTCAAGACAGCATGCAACGAGTTTATGACAGGCGTCAATGCAGACAAACGAGCAGCACAAAACAACGAACAAATGTGGCGCTGTTTGTACAGCAGCCTCACCGAGGAGGCCAAGGCAACCCTGCTTACCTACAAGAAAGATTATGAAGTGATGGTGAATGGACAGCCTAAGATTGTAGCCCCTCTCATGTACAAAACGATGATGAGGCTGGCAACTCTCGATGGAAACGCCACGGTCACTGCTCTCAGGACTAACCTTCGCGAGCTCACGCAGTATGCAATAAAACACAATGGAAACATTGATGAGATACATACGTATTTTAATCAAAACTTCGCACAGCTCAAGGCAAGGGGACAGTCCGTGGACGATGTGCACACAATCCTCTTCGAAGCTTACCTTCAAGGGGTCCCAGACGCCACGTTTCACGATTACATGAGCAGGTTGCAAGACGACTGGATGGATCAGACAGGAGACATGAAGGATGCTACGCACGAAGACATCATGAAAAAGGCAAAGGCCAAATTTGACCTCCTTGTCAACAGCGGAAAATGGGGAGCTAAGTCTCCAGATCAAGAAAAGATCATTGCCTTGGAGGCACAACTCAAACAGCTTCAGGACCTCAAGCTCTCAAAACAGCTCCTCAACAAGCTCAAGCAAGGACAAAAGGGACAAGGCGGCCAAAACCAAAACCAGAACCAACCAAAGCAAGGGAACCAACAGCAGTCATCCGGCAAGCAAAGGAATCAAAAGGACAGGTCAAACAAAAGATTCCAAAAGAAGGACGAAGAATGGAAGAAAACTCCTCCCAAGGACAACGAACCCAAGCAAAAACAAGTGGGCAAGAAGACATTCCACTGGTGCATCCACCACATGAAGTGGACGCTCCACAAACCAGAAGACTGCAAGTTGGGCAGACAACAGGCCGGACAAGGCAACCAGCAACAGCAGCAACAACAGCAACAAGCCAACAGGCAACAAAACACGGCAAACCAGGCAACTTACGCTAATTTGCTAGCCCAATTGGCTTTGCAAGCTGCTGAGGCTGCTGAGGAATGATGGTGCGCCCCGGCATGGCTGGACCTTGGCTTACTGGCCATGGCCGAGCCCACCATTGTTTTGCAAATTCAAGCCTATTCACTACTTACCTTGTTCTGCATGTTCTGGTTCCTCTTCCAACAAACCTGGCACTTCCACCGATATCTTGAACTCCACGCCATCCGACACAGTCACCGCATCCGGCACCACCACTCTTGCCGATTACCTGTGATAAGAAGCAAAAGATCTGGCAAAAAGAAGCGGTTCCGTGAGAAAATGAAACAAAAGAAAAGAAAAATACCCAAACTAACTCACCTGTTAGTCGCCGCCTTCCGGGTTGGTTGTTGCGTCGAACGAGCCCTTCGAATTGCTTACCTTCGGGCCCGGCGGGCCGCCCGCTCCTTCTACTCCACCATACTCAAAGTGAGGGAGAAAACAACGGCAAAAGTTAGCCACAAATATTCATCAATAATTGCTTTTCAAGCAAACACAGGCGAGGACTTACCTACTCACCTTGCCCGCTTCGACACCGACTCCTTCCGCATCGGTGTTGACACCCTCTGCACTCGAACCCTCTCCGGCAACAAGGAACACTTCGAAGACCTGAAAACCTATGATGGATCAAAAGTCACTGGAATTTCAGGGGGGTTAGAAATCAAAGGAGTCGGCACTTTCGTTTTTCGGATTCAATCCGACGACGGCATCGTTGATACCATCAAGATCCCAGGCAGTTTCTACGTGCCCGGTCTCCAGTTGCCTCTTCTGTCTCCGCAGCACTGGGCAGAGACAGCTCAAGACAACTCGCCTGTCAAGTATGGGACAAAAATGGAGTCAGATGAGGACGGATGCACATTGCTGTGGAAACAGCAAACAAGAAAGAAGAGGATCAAACACGATCCACTTACCAAGACACCGATTTTTCGTACTGCCCCAGGGACCCTCCGGTATCAAGCTTTTGAAGCCACCTACATGGCTTGTGATGCTTCCCATCTGAGGGAGCAAGTCCGTGTCAATCTCGACCGCCTCCGCGGACAGATTGCACAGGACCCAGCCGAATTCTCGGCCGAAGAAGACCTCTTAAGACCTGCAGACCTCAAGAAAAGTGAGGGAGATGGTGAGAAAGGGGGGGAGACAATTCAGCCAACACAACAAGACCGTGTCGGCCCACTTACCTTCTCGCCAACTCCATCACTCGACCAATCTCAACTCCTCGAAGCTTCCACCCAAGCTGATGATGACCAGGCAGAACTCATGCGCTGGCACTACCGGCTTGGTCACCTGCCATTTGTTCAATTAAAACAATTGGCGAAAAACGGGGAGATACCGACGAAACTGGCTAAGACGACACCGCCGAGATGCGCCGGTTGCCTTTTTGGGGCCATGACAAAGGTTCCGTGGCGAACGAAAGGCAGCGAGTCAGGCAAACAAGTGTTCAAAGCTACAAGGCCAGGACAAGTGGTCTCTGTGGACCAAATGGAATCCACACAGCCCGGATTTGTGGGACAACTCAAGGGCAAACTCACCACACAGAGGTACAAGGCAGCAACAGTCTTCGTAGACCATTTTTCGGGCCTCCGCTACATCCACATGATGACCAGCACCTCAAGCAATGAAACCATCAAGGCCAAACTCGCTTTCGAACAATTCGCCGCCAACCATTTTGTCAATGTTGAGCACTACCACGCCGACAACGGCCGCCGCCGACAATGCCTTCATCAACCACTGCTCCGCACGGCAACAACGACTCACCTATTGTGGGGTCAATGCCCATTTCCAAAACGGACTGGCTGAAAGAGCCATCAGAGGAATCACGGAGGATGGAAGGAAGCAATTGCTTCATGCCATGGCAAGATGGCCTGAGGCAGTTGACTTGGCTTTATGGCCATATGCACTACGTTATGCAGTGCATCTTTACAACACTGTACCGGTGCTCGAGAATGGGGTTTCACGATTGGAACTCTTCGCAGGCACTCAAGTAGGAAAACGCATGCGGGATCACCATACGTTTGCATGCCCAGTCTTCGCCCTACAGAATTCTTTGGCTGCGGGCAATAGTATGCCAAGATGGTCACCAAGAGCACGCTTAGGGCTTAATTTAGGCCCAAGCCCATTTCATGCAAGAAACGTCAACCTGGTACTGAACCTCACGACCGGTTTGGTGTCACCCCAATATCATTGCCGGTTCGATGACTTCTTTGAGACAACACGTCACAATAGGCCTGACATTGTGACGTCAGCCACATGGAAACAGCTCGCGGGGTTGAAGAGGCCCGACGGAACACCTACAGCTCCGGAACCCTCTCGAACGTTCCAAGAAGCATCAATCCCACGAAACGATCGTGCGATGACTGCACCAAACGATCCCTTGGAGTTCGTGCAGGATTTTGAGCCTATTGATGACGCAGACATTCTCGCTGACGCTCCAGCTGATCCCGTGCAGGATTCTGAGGGAGAAGCTGTCACGAACGACGTATTGCCCGACGCCGGTACAAGTTCTCGTGGAAGACAACGCAAAATGTCAAGAGCTATGGCCGAGTCCGTGTCACAACGGGACTTCTACGGCAATAGAAACATGTACTACATGGCCGCCCAAGGGACTTCCAATGGACAAACGGAAGCAGACCTCTTTCACGATTCTCATTTGGAACTTCAAGATCGCATGAGAAATCCCATTGCGTTTCATGCAGAGATGATGGGTGACATCATGTACTTCCATCAAGCCATACGTCAGCCAGATGCTGGAGATTTTGTAAAAGCTGTAGTGAAGGAAGTTAAAGCGCATGTGCGTGATAAGCACTGGGTACTAGTCAAGAGAGAAGAGGTCCCACCGACACTGACATACTTCCGGCAATATGGGCTATGCGCCACAAAAGAAATCTCACGACCAATGAGATCAAGGGTCACAAGGCTAGGCTTAACATCCATGATGGCAAGCAAGTCTATGGTGTTAATTACCAAACCTATGCCCCAGTTGTGACATGGTTTGCAATCCGTTTTATGATTATCCTGGCTATTTTCTTGTCCTGGGCAATGCGTCAGATAGATTTTGTACAGGCCTACGCACAAGCTCCCATTGAGTGTGACATGTACATGGAATTGCCCCCAGGAATCGAGACTCAACATGGGAACTCTAAGGACTATGTCCTCAAGTTACTTGCGAATCTCTATGGACAAAAAACAAGCAGGGCGGGTTTGGAACCAGTACATGGTGGACAAACTCCGAAATCGGTTTTCAGCAGTCACTGATTGACGAGTGCGTATTCTACCGTGACGACATCATTTTCATAGTGCATGTTGATGACGGACTATTCTTTGGTAGTGATGACGACACACTATCACTCATCATCAAGAGGCTTCGTGACTCCGGCCTTAACATTGAAGACCAGGTCATCCAGCTGACTATGTTGGAGTCAACATCAAGAAAACACGTGATGGTAACTACGAATTTACCCAACGAGCTTTGATAGATGCCATCATTGATGACGCCAACATCGGTGACTCGTACACCAAGCCAGTACCTGCCAAAGTAACATTACAGCTGCATGCATTTCGTGACTCAAAATTCCAAGGGAACTTCATTACGCTCAGCCGTGGGTAAGTTGAACTACCTCGACAAACTACCCGACCGACATCATGCGGTACACCAAGTTGCCAAATACTCCGCCGACCCTAGACAGGAGCATGGCGAGGCAATTGTTTATAGTCAAATACCTCAAGGCCACACGTCACATCCGCCTTCAAGCCAGACGCCCAAAGGCTTCCAATGCTACTGTGACGCAGATTTTGCAGGGAATTGGAACAAGGAGTTTGCAGAAACCGACCCTAGCACTACGAAATCTAGAAGCGGATGGGTAGTCTTTTATGCAGCCTGCCCCGTCATTTGGGCCTCTAAGTTGCAGTCACAAGTTGCGCTCTCCACCACTGAAGCGGAATACATAGCCATGTCTATGGCCCTCGTGACGCCATTCCACTCATGGAACTTATCAAGGAAATGAGGGAGCGTAAATTTGAAATAGTCAATACGCAGCCCTACGTGTATTGCAAGGTCTTTGAGGATAACTCTGGCGCACTTGAACTTGCCAGGCTTCCACGACTACGTCCACGTACCAAGCACATTAACGTATGCTACCACCACTTTGTGAACATGTAAGGAAGGGCTTAATCAAGATCTTTCCAGTGGACACCAAGGACCAAATCGCTGACACTCTCACTAAAGCCCTCGCACAAAATGACTTCGTACGTCATCGTAAACTCATGTGTGGGCAGTGATCTACTATGCCTTTCACAAGAGATCATCGGGAGAGAGTGTTAGATTATTGGGTATATTATGGGGACTTACCTGTATGTGCCAATGATCCATATTCAGGCATCAACTGGGTTTTCCTGGAAGGTTCTCTGCTTTTCCCAGGACATGATCTACAGACTTCCTTTACATCTATGACACGAAAATAGAGACTCTTAGAAGACAAAAGAACTCCATTATGGAATTCTAAGAAGCTCTCAGAACTCTGTGGTTTATCTTACGGAGTTTCTACATTTATCTATTATCTTAATCTTAACACTAATTTAAGCTCACAATTTCTACTTTACAACATTTTACACTAACTGCAACTAATTTAACTACTGCCTAACCAGGGGACGCCCTACCTTAGTCAACCTACCAAAAACCTCGAGAAATACAACATTTTATCGTCTACTTTTTGGTTTTGGACTGATTTTTTTTGCGCGGATGCCATGACGTCACCAGAACAAAAAAGAAGACAATAAAGTACCCAAAAAAGTAGTCGGCAAGATTAATTTTTTATTGACAGGACATGCATAATATCTCTACATACATCTAGAGGAGATGTAGTCTACCTATACCTACCTTTACTCACCCTTTGATGGGCCTATTACTGATATGTGCCGTACTATACCATACCATACTCGAGACCTCACGAGACCTTCCCAACTTTCCGCATTCCACAGTGCAAGCAAGAGAGACCTCGCAACAAATGAAACCATCACCGTAATACTGAAACACTTGTAATCGAGTCTTCTGGCAACTCCTCTGGTAGATTGAAAGTCGTAAAAATCAAAAGAATACATAAAATGCACTCGGATGACGTCGTGCTGATTGATCGCAGTCTGGGCTCGCGCAGATCCAGCAGCATACTCGGCAGCAACAACATTCCAATCGAAACGATACTCGAAGAAGAAGACGATGGCGATGGCGACATCAGCGCGAGTATCGAAGTCGTCGACGACGTTCACCTAGCAGCAAGCGAGAAGCCGCGCGCGGGTAAGCGAACCAGCTTCGCTCCCGATCCGGTGCACTATCGAGAGGCGAGAGGCAACGGTTCCAGTCCATCACCAGATGGCTCCCTCGGTGGATTTGTTTCTGCAGTACGACGTGTGACATCCGTTTTTACTGCTAATAGCGCGCCATATTACAGTGAATCTGAATTGTATGCTTCAGGATCAGAAACTACGCCTAGACGCGGGGGAGGTCGGACTACGATTTTCTCGAGGGGGTCGACGACTTTGTCCATGGCTTCCTCGGACGGTGATGCAGCTTTGATCGAATCCACAATTTTGAGGGACACGACGTGTCTCAATCTCGCTCAGTACAATGCTTTGCGCCGATTGATTGCCGGCAGACTTTGGAGGTATACCTGCAACTTCTTCATTTTCGTCATGATATTTGGATCGCAGGTTCAAGAATTGTGGCTCCCTAAGTCTTTGGATACAACTTGTGACGTAGTTTTCACCATTGCATTTGTCGTCCTATGCTTTGATATAATTTTTCGCTCAATCATCGGTGAGTACATGCTATCACTTCTGATGATCTCGCAAAGAATGGATTCCAAAGCTATGGTTATTGTGTCATGATATCATTCACTCCGTCTTCTCCTTTCATCTCGTGGCATGTGGAAATTACATTCTCCATGATCTGAAGATCCCATGTATTTTTCGTGGAGATGCGGGAGGGAAATGAGACAATCCAATCAAGGACAAAGAGGAAGGTTCACTTGGCTCACCGGGTGCAATTTTGCCGCAGGGAGCTTTATGTTTTGGTGTGACGTGATTGGAACGCTGACATTCCCGTTCGAGATCGAATACATCAATCCATTGTTGCGCCAGCCTTGGGAGCTAAACGTTGTTTTGTCCCCTCTAGGTGTTCCAGTGAGTAGTTATCATTACTCTCAATAATTTCATTACTTTTTCGGCTCTAATTTTGTTCAATTGATTCACTCATCGCAGTTGAGTGGGCTGAATTATGGGAAAACGAATGGAGTCGCCAGGTTTTCTTGGTTCCTTGTTCTTGCCATTGGCCGCGACGCTCGACTGGCCCGATTTATTCGCACGACTTATATAGTGGAAACGGCCGCCAATTTGAACTGTATCAAGTACTTTCACTCGCGCTTTTGGGGTCAAGAGCTTAATTCCATGAAAAATAAGCTTTGGGGAGCGCGTGAAACCGAGCGCAATTCAGCAACCTCAGAGCATGGATTGCCTGGGAATCTTACCCAACTTCAAAGCAATAGCGGTAGACGCACTTCATTCGCGGCATCTCCTTCTACCTCCCGACTGGACAAAGAAAGAAAGGTTTTTCAAGATCTTGCGGCAACTGTTGGAATACCTAAGAGAGCCACAGAAGAACACTTACGCCCTCGACAAGTATCGGTCGGTGCACAGAAAAGAAGGAGGGCCGGTCACCACTTGAAAGATTCGAGTTCTCACATCGGTATGGTTGCTTGTCGAAGATTTTCCTCTATCGCCATCACTTTGCTTCATCTTTTTTCTAATATTTGACTAATAACAGGTGCTGCGATGCGCGAGCTTACTGGACAAAGGGTGGCGGTGAGTTGATGATTCATGGTGCTTGCCGAGATCAATATCTTCAGATTCATGTATTTAATGACTCAATAACCAAATGTTTGCCCCATAGGTTGGAGTTTTCATCGTGAGTTCTGGTCGACCTGTGATTGTGATCGACCCTTCGCCATTTCCAACCGTGTCTGTGACTCCAATCTGACGCGTTTTCAATATTTCCAGGCGGTTGTTCTGAACGTCCTGTTTACTTAGTAAGGCTAGAATTTGTCACATCAACGATGATTTTGTTGATTGTTTTCATTTAATTTCTTCCCTCTTACTCGTATCTGGTCGTTCATCAATTAGCACCGAGCCGGATGGGACACCAGTCATGACAGTACGTACTTGAATTTTCGAAACAGTTTTCGGTGCCAAATTGTTCCTCATACGACCTTTTCTCTTCTCAGATGATTCTTTTGCATGGACAGACTAGCAATGCGAAATATGCGACAAAAGCTTTGAACATCGCTCGCTCAAGTGTTGTCCCCAATCTATATCAGTTTCAGCGCTATAATGACACTGGTCTTGTTCTTTCACAAACCTACGAACTTGACAGTGGCCGCACTTTAAATGATATCCGTGTTCGTGAAATTCTCAATATTTCTATCTACTCTGCAGTTGATACGCAAACCATCGGTCTATTTGATATAAGCAAGAATGTCAACGAACAGGCTTTGGAGGAGCTCGGTGAGTTTTAATCCATCGGAATGTAGTTTCGTTGTTGTCGAGAATATCATGCAGTAAAAAATCGATGTCACACCAACCCATTACGATAACCCGAATTTTAGTCACCACTATCTTCATTTTGGTCGTTTGGATTATTGGCGTGATTGCATTTGCTGGTCCAATCATGACACTCGTCGTTGAACCAATTGAACGGATGGTAATGCTTCTATCGATGCTTATGAAGGACCCTCTAGGATATCAAAAGTAAGTGGTCCGAAACGGTCTGAAACTACGCTGTAGTTAAACAATGCTGAATTTATTTCCTCGTCACGTGCCTGCGTGTCGTCTTGTCTTTTAGCTCCCCTCAATTTCACAGACTAATGGAAGAAGAACATTTGACAGATCCCAATTCGAACTGGGACAAGGAAGTTCTGAAAGGTGTGTGTGCTTGTGTTTTCTTCCCCATGATCTCTCCAGTAATATCAGGTTAATTTGCGTGGTTACTCTATCATGACAGGCATGGAAACGTCATTTCTCATGAGCACAATACTGAGGATAGGATCGCTGATGCAAGTTGGATTTGGCAGTGCAGGCACTGAAATTATTCGTAGTGGTTTAGAAAGAGGTCGCCACAAAGGTAGGGCGCTGTCATCACTGCTCGCTGGGTCTTCTTCTTAATTATTTTCTCAAATATTACGATCTCTTCATACTACGCAGATGTGTTGTTTTTGAACAAACAAGGATCCACAGTGTCGTGTATTTTCATGTTCTGTGATATAAGATCGTTTACTGATGCAACCGAATGCCTTCAAGAGGAAGTATTTGTGTTCACAAATAAAATTGCACTTGTTGTTCATTCGATCTGCCATTGTTATGGCGGTTCGGCAAATAAAAACATCGGCGACGCCTTCTTGGTGTCGTGGTTGCTTGATGATAGACCCCCCGACGAGGAAGAAAGTGAAGAGCTGTCGTCGTACCAAAACGAACGCCTATTCGCATGCAAAAATCAAGCAGACAAAGCCCTCCTCGCCGTGGTCAAAATATCAATAGCCTTGTGTTATGATAACTTTTTCGTGGAAAATATGAAGGAAGAAGCGAAACAGCGACTTTTACTAAAGTTCCAACAGAGACCAGGACCCCTGGTGCAAATGGGTTTCGGCTTACATGCTGGCAAAGCAGTCCAGGGGGCAATAGGCAGTACAAGGAAGCTGGACGCAACTTATATTTCAGAATCAGTGGAGAGAGCAGAGTTCCTTGAGGTGTGTTTCAAATTTCCTCCCACGACCCTTAAAATGATGTTACGAAAATCACTGAATACCTCATTATACTTTCTTCGACTTCCGTCATGTGTCTTGCCAGTCAAACACAAAGAAATATGGAACCCCATTATTAATGTCGGATACATTTTACAATCTTCTCGACTCTACGAACAAGTATAGATGCCGCAAAATCGATCAACTCCTACTATCGAATGAAGATGAGCCTATTTCCGCCTTTGCTGACATACGCGATAAAATTGAAAGTGGCGAGAAAATGGACCTCGTGAGTGTATTGCCATAAATGTTAATATGTATACGTCACCTTTTTGCTACCAATTGTACTCATTTATCACCTCATATATTTCTCCATAGTACACTTTCGATATGGGTACGCATTGCAGACATCATTACTGAATGAATTATTATTGATCGAGCCTCAACAAGTACCAACTCTCACTTACCCCTCTCCCTCCTTAGATCTATCTTCAATTTGGAAACAAGTAGACGATGAAGAAGCATCAACATCATCAAATGAACTACATGCGTCAACATCAAGTAAACGAAAGGCACGGCCTTCTCTTAGACGTGGCCAGTCCACTCGCTTTCAGCCTCGAGGATCTTCGTCAAATTTGGAAGCTGAAATTGAAGATTTCCTTGAAAAACATAACCAGTCAAAAGAACTTGTCCTTCCAACTGGACCTTCCGAATACAACGAAAGATGTTGGCTTGCTCCAGATATACGGAAAATTAGAAGATCTTATGTTAGTAATGGTGTCATTTTTCCCATGTTTGATAGCGGTCTCATTGCCTATTACGGTCGACAATGGTAAGAGAACTCCATATTAATATGTTGTTGTGCCAAGCTGAAGAGAAAAGAAACTCACATCCAATTTTTCTCAACAGGGAGCACGCGAAACAATGTTTTTTGACTGTTTTGGCTCACATCGATGACGGCCCATCACGATACTACCTCAAAGCTATGGAGAAGCACAATGGCGTCCCACCTCGTGATTTTATCGGATATGGATTAGAAGAGTAATCAATGTTGTCAAGTATTTTAATTTGATAGTTGTTCATTGTAACAGAGGGTTATGTACTTGCATTTTCCTATCGGGATCTAACGTAGTCGCTTACTAAATGTACACGAAGACGTGGCAAACTACTTCAACGGTTCAAAACAGACAAGAGGCACCGCTCTACAAATATCGAAACAAGTCTACATATAGCTGGTTCTTCTCGACGTGCTCTATAGTACAGATGTTCATTTTTTCATGTGATGAAGGAAAGATTTCGCTTCGTGATTTACGTGTGTGTGTGAAAGCCATGAATTCTTCCTTCGACAATGGCCGAAGTGCTTTGCTGCAATCAAAATAGCTCGACTCTATAGAGCAATTGTGCTTTCTGTCTTGGTCAAAAGCCACAAATTCACGTGGCCGGCCACGACGACTCTTTTCTTAGCACTGAATCCCTCGAACTTGAAAAGCTGGCTATCTATGTTACGTTGGTACTCTTTCACAAAGGGCTCTCCAGCAAGCATATGATAAGATGGCTCATATGTAGGGCAAATATCGAGAATCGCTACAAATCCACCAACACGTAAAAGACGCTTTGCTTCGTGGATGATTCGAGATCTACCTTCCTCGGGTATCTCGTGGAAGCCGTACCTGTGAGAAATCAAATTTTGCGTTAGCTAACAAAGTCGAAGGCTTGCTCTCTTTGAAAATGGTTGTGCTACTTACATGATAGTGACAAGATCGAACATATTCGACGGGTAGCTCGTACTCTCTGCATTCAAAACTCTGTAGGAGGCTCGACACTTGCCGACACATGGACTCGGATTACTGTCTTCTCTGAAAGCTGTTTGGAAAGCCCTTAATCCGTCACTGACGAGCATGCTCAATCCTTGGATGTGTCTTGAAAATGCTTTATTGGACTCAACTTCGTGCCTTGAAATCGCCCTTCCCATTCGGATCATCTCATGACTAGTATCGACACTGTAATACGGCGAAGACAAAGTTCGAGTTGCATATGGTGAGGCTATGCATTGCTTTGGATTGTACAACCATCACCAACGACACTTACCCTACAATATATTCAGCATCGTGGAATGCCTTTTCTAATGCTCGAGTGCTCATGCCCACTCCTGAACACAGGTCCATGACCCTGGCAGATTCTTTGTTTACTTTGGCACGAAGTTCCTGAGAGATCTGAAATGTTATGATTAAGGAGGTGCAATAGATCGAGTTAATACTTGAGCATCCGCAAAAAAATGAGATCAGATCATCTCATTACACTTACCAACGCTCTCACGTCGACGCCGCCGTATGCTTTCAAGTCAATCATCTAAGAAGCAAGATGGCAGTTCGAAGTCAGATAAAATGTTCTCATAAACAAGTGCAAAACGCGACATAGCTTACTTTTGTGGCCAATGGAGCCATGGCAGCATGAACAGCCCCGCCAAAGCCAACATTGCCGAGCGTGTGAATGTCTGGTCGTGACCAATAGTCAACTTGACACTCCTCCGATGTCTTGAGTAAATGGTTGACAACCGGAGGCGTCTCAATGCGAGTGGTTACTTCTTGAAGAAGCTCATCTTGGATGATTTTCGAAACAGGATCGGGGCTTCCGTTTGGGCTGTTGAGGAAGCCGTGCGTGATGTTTGGGGTGAGAAGACAGATGAGAGAGACAGCTGTCCTGGAAGGCTTCATTCTGATGATTTGATGACTATGGTATTTTTGACGTCGACTACTTTGCTTCAAAATCACGAGATAAAAAAATGAATAAGTTTTCAGTCATCTACAAATTTGATAATTGCTATAATGGAATCTAGGTATCAACGATCCGTTTCGCCAATTATCAATCACTCTCGCGGCAGCCAACACAGCAAAAATACAAATGAATGTTGCATCGCCGAAATACAGAAGCAGAATTGCTGCATGAAATACAGCACAACAAATTCACGACGTGTCGATGGAGAGATTTCGATCAATCAACATCCCTTAGCGCTGACAACGCAGCAAATCGGAATCGATACGGCAAAATCATTCAAACACGAACAATCCGAAAGCGCGGTCGATTCAGTATCTCCAGCAACAATAGCTGCATCATGAGCATTGAATCGAAAAGCCCCGTCACTGTAGATTGCTTTTGACGTCAAGTAGATTGCTCACCTTCACAGGCATCGACAGTTGGGAGATTGTTGCATACGCTGGCTCGAAAAATGACAGAATATTGTTTAGTGACTGATACAGAACTCCAGAACTCGTGTTGACAAAAGCGAGCCGGTGTCTACACAGTTGCATTGGATCCTTTGGCCTCGGCGTCTCACGAGACACCCGAGAAGACACCAGCCTCCAGAATTCTGGCGCTCCGCATTGCGACAGACGACATCACTTGGTTTGCGGTCCAAACTCTTCGGGCGTGTCAGTTCGTGTGAAAATGTGTCAGCACTTTGTTGTTTCCATTGTATTCGAGGTTGTTCTATCGAGTTCCGTATAGTCGAGTTGGGACTGGAAACATTTAAGCTTGTCATGCCGACTTCGAAGGCGTCAGCAAGACCGAACAATTTGCATTTTTCTTCGGAAAGACCCCTGCGCGCCCGACGATGATTAGCGCGGCCTGTCCGTCGTATGTAGGTACGTTGAAGTAAAAAGATCGCGAGGCTCGTTGAAGGCTGGCCTGTCCACCATGATGCCGTCGAGGTCGGATCGTTGCTCTTCGAGTAAGGATTCTCGACGTTAGACAACGCTAAATTTCTCAAGACCACCGTTGGAGGTGCGTAAGTAGTCGGTGTGTTGGGACCTGGCGCTGGCGGCGCGGATTGCGGATAGATAGAGAGGAAGTGACGGTATCAGGGGGTCGAGTTTCCGTCGACGGGAGATTGAAATCCACATCGACAACTCGAGAACAGAATCATGGGGGGGTGAATGCCGAAGGAGAAATGTAGAACACTCCTAGATGGACTTGTTTGCTGTCGGGGCTAGCCAGACCTGTCCGTGAATCGCCGACCGACTGCTAGCATCGTCGCCGTTCGTGTTTGACAGGCGAAGCTCCTTCCGCGCCAAGCCCGGTTCTGTGATGGACGGCATTTACATCGCAAGCAGATAACACAGTGTACTGCGGCGTTCACTTTTGGGTTGAGCCCATTTGCAAGCGTCCATTGAAAAGAAGTGAGACGGTAAAAGGCAAGGTTGAAGCAGATCGAAGTGTCATGAAAGAAAAAATGGTTGAAAGAATCATGTAGGTACGAGACGTTGGGATGCGTTCTTCATAATATTCATGTTTACCTATGAGTGCATTGAGAAATCAAACACATCCCTAATTGAAAATATACTAATCATAGGTACACGGTTGTTCCACTTTATAATATTGCAACCGGGATTCTCGGTTATCGGATACTACGTTGTAATGGACAGACAGGCGGGCGCGCCATTTTCGTTGATATTGATTCCCCTATACTCTCCCCCAACCCACGATACAATACACAAATTAATACGGTACAAATCCTCACCCATGCATTCCTGCTAAATTGAAATCACATCTCATATGAGCTGAAATCCATTGATCATACACGAGGACATTCCGCCACCGAGAGAGGGACAACGACTAATTCACCCATCATTCAACGACTGTCTTACATTGTGATCCGCCACTGACCGGTGCGCTTTTCGTTGGTTTCGGTCCCTTTGGGTTGCCTCAAACCGTAGCAATTCGTCAAAGTCACCGCCATTTCCCATACTGATTGTGATGCCAGTTTTTCTGAACAATATTGATGACTACCTTGGCCCAAGCCAAGCATGTGTCAATCCTTTATTCACGGCTCCTTCGAACTCTACTCATGCAAAGACTTCCTCTACGGCTGTCCCAAACAACGATCAAGCTTCAGCAAACGTATCCTCTGATGCTGGTGCTGATGCAAACAACGAGGCAGGTAAAGTTCTCCAAAGTCGAAGAAGGGTGAAACATCGTCCTCCCCCTCCTAACATCCAAAACGAAGAAGATACCCACCAGCGTAAACAACCCATACGGCTTCTTCACAATACAGACGATGGCTTTGTAAAATCCGAGACCAATGCAATAGACAGCAATCCACCTTCGACGAAAAAGAAATCAAAGGCAACGGTAACTCTTTCCGATTGTTTGTCGTGCTCGGGATGTGTAACTTCTGCGGAGGCAGTGCTTATGTCTCATCATTCCGTTGAGAAGCTTCGAGAGGTAGCTATGTCGCAGAAATCTGCAGTAGACAGGAAACATATTGTTTTCACAGTTTCTGCAGCTTCCTTGGCTGATCTCTACAGGCACATCTATCTTGAGCTCGAAGGCAGTTCCAACTTGAATAATGAAGAATCGAATAGTTGTAATGGATTCCTGGCGAGGGCACCTTCCAATCCCTCCAGGTATGAGTTTTTGAGAAGCATCGCCGATTTTTTGTACTCTCGGTTCGGAGTGGAAATGGTTGTTGATGGAGCTGTCACGCAACAAATATCGTTGCTAGAATCTGCAAATGAATTTTGTTATCGATACAAGCAAGAACAAATTAGGAAAGAGAAAGAGGACTCTCCTTCAATTAAAACCAACTGTGACATATCATCCATTGCGCTCTCCTCCACGCAAACGAGGTATATAAAGAAGGAGTCAACAGTTGATGGAAGTCCAGAAGTAACTGAGGAGTATCACCCACCTGGCCTTTTACTAGTTGGTGATGATGATTATTCCAAGGTAGTGACAAAAAACGTCCAGAATGGCATTATTGACAACGTAGCTTATGGACAACAACAATCTCCAGGCCTCCCAATGCTTGCGTCGTCGTGTCCAGGATTTGTGTGCCTCGTTGAAAAAACTGCTGCCCCGGTAGTTCCTCTATTGTCCTCTGCGAAAAGCCCGATGGCTGCTGCAGGGACTCTCATCAAAAGTGGAATGTTGGGGACAAGCTGTGATGCTTCTGCCAATGGCAAGACGTCCGGACTTAGTGATGGACAATGTTTTCATGTTGCTGTAATGCCTTGTCACGACAAAAAGCTCGAGGCCGGTCGAAATGATTTTGCATGGGAAAGACAAACTCTGCTGAAGTACTCAAGTCAGGCGAAAAATACAGAAACGACTGCATCAACCAACGATATTGTGAATGAAGTGGATTTAGTTTTGACAACAGGAGAGCTCTTGGAGATTTTATCTTCTGCGGCTGAAAACACTCTGGAGAATCGACCAAGTGGTGACCATTCATCTATCCATGCCATAAGGGAACTCTTGGCATCACTCAAACCTAGTGCAGAATCTCAAACGAGCCAACGCTCATGCCCAGTTATCACGGATTTGGATTTACTTGACTCAGAGCCTACACTTCACGAATCTCAGAATAATCAGGAATTAGATGTTGGCGTTCATGGATCTGGATCGTATGCGGATTTCATATTTCGGTATGCAGCGTGGAGTCTGTTCGGGTGTGAGCTTTCTCCCCATAAACCTCTTCCGTGGAAAGGGTCAACTTCCTCCAATGTGACTATGAATTCAGTGGATAAGACGTCTGGAGTGAGACGCCGTCGCAGCAGACGCCAGGACAACACGGATTTGAGAAGCATTACACTGTACAAACACAGCGATGGGTCGTATTCGTGCGATGAGGAAAACCCCAGCTGTCGACAATCGACGCCTGTTCTGAACTTTGCAACAGCGTATGGATTTAAAAACGTTCAGTTAATTCTTCAAAGTCTGTCGAAAGATGGTTACACAGCTGGAGCACTTGATGTGAAAGGATATGACTACGTCGAAGTCATGGCTTGCCCTTCAGGGTGCCCCAACGGAGGAGGTCAAATAGGTGCTATGGGTCAACGTGAAACTCCGAAAGAAACAAAAGAGCGCGTGAAAAGGACGTCGTCGCTTATTCCTATAGTGCGGCCCAATTGTGGGAAAGGGACTGTTGGGACTATTGCGTCATCTTTGTTTGGCGTCTGCGATGGTGTTGCTCGTACTGGTGACAACAATGATCGATTACAACCTGCAGTGTCTTCATTCAAGGACGGGTGTTTTGGACAAAGCTCAAGGCGAATGCTGCACACACGATTCCATATTGTTCCGAAACTTGAGCTGTCTACTGGAGCAACTGCTGGTGTTGCACTGAGTGACACTAAGTGGTAGTTGAGCGATACTCTAGGTCTAATCAGCATCAAAAGACTCTGTGCACATTCACGCTCATCTGATATTATAGTTGCATTTGCACTACCTTTCTTTGAGAGGATTGAAATGACTTAGTAACACTGAAAGGGCTTTGGCAGCAAGCTCAAGTATTTAACTTAATTGATTCCCAATCTCTTACTTCTCGCTCTTGAAGTGCCATCCAATAGCAGCTACCGTCACATCGAGAAGACATCTCCATTGGTGCACGCCTTAAACAGTAGAATTATCATTTTGTTTACCACATGAAAAACCAAGCCAGCACTTTTCCACAGATACTATCCAACCCAGACGTCGCCCTATCGCTCACATCCATTCCATCTTCTCTGTCGCCCAACAAAAGATCTGAATCATCCGTCATAGGATGTTCATTGATGCCTCTACTCACGGAACGGATAACAACGTCATGAGACGTGGAATGAGTCCCATATATGTCGATACCCAACTTGTCGGCGGCATTTGAGTCACTCAGGCTCATTACACCAATCACCATAGTGCTGCCTCCTACGCTTACAAATCCACCATTCTGACACATAGCCTTGTGAGCGGCAAGAGCACTGCTATATCTCACAGCCACCCAATTGCTGCCGTTATCAGATCCCGTCTTCGTCCGTCCGGTCGATAGGCCTCCACGACTTGAGGTGATGGTGCCGCATGATTCCAACCGATGAATGAGTGCACGGAACTGAGCTTCGGTGCGAAACCCGTACGCTACCACCCACAACGACGATTCATCCGAATAGATTTTCGTGTTTGGAACAACGGTCAAGGCTTGTGAATGAGAGTCACCATCAGACACATGCTCATTCGTCGGCGGTGGTGCTTGTTGGACTGACATTGCCGTTGCATTTCGCAAAGCGGACTTTCCAGAGGCGGCAAGAAAAACTCTCGGAGGCGCACGAACTTTACTATTCGCGCCGTCCCATTTTCCATACGATGGAATGCCGCGAGATGAATTGTTTGGATTCGAGTTCTCGTCTTTCGTATGGTCTACGGAGTCTAAATGGCGATTCGTGTCGGTTGGACGGCGCTGACGGAGGCCGGAGGAGTCGTGCGTAGATGGGGCAAAATTGAAGGGGGCTTTGTTAGCGCCAGTTGGCATTGGATTGGAGAACAGGTTGTTCATCGTTGCTTGGTTGTTGATACAGAAAGATTGGTTCGGTCGTCAAGGTTGGGATCGCGGCTGCGCGATTATTGCTATTCTCCCGATTGAGCTTGCTGTTGGTGACGGGTGGCGGTGCTTGAAATCTCTCGTTTTTGTCAGAGTGATCGCCTGTGATCGCTTTGCCTGGTGTCCTTTGCAGGAATCGGTTTTTCCGTGCTTTAGAGTAAGTAATGAGAAACGAGAAAGAAATAGGGTATCTCATAGAATGTATAGTTGAGTCCCGTGATGTTACCTACTCTATGAGAGTGAGTCACTTTAGTGAAGTTATAAGTTATAAGTGAGTTGTGTGTCTGTTGTGAGTTGTGAGTAAGTTGTATGTGACATGCTCTTCAAAGGAATCAGCACCATCGCACAGTTTTAACATAATTACCTATGCCAATGGAGCCACACTGATAGAGGGCTTTAATTTTATTTTTAATTGGGCGAGTTGTAATTTAATCATGTCAAAGACCTCCACAAATTTCACAATGAAGCTGTAGTGACAGTAGTAGCTTGTAGACATCACATCTTTATCACACTGGTGTCATTCAGACCAAAGACAATAACATTGATGTCATCAGGCTTGGGTAGGGATGAGAAGCATACATGATTATACATTCTTTCAAACGGAGCACAATGATGATTTTTGCAGTTAATGCAACAAGCCATACCCACTCTCTTATCAAGGGCCAGTTTTCCACCTTTGAAGCATTGTGACAGCAATTTTCCATACAGGTTTCTTGCTGTCACCACAGGGCCAGGATTTATTATGTCTGTGACTATGGACTGTGAAAATGAGTGATTTTCCATAAGTACAATGTACTGGTCTCAATATCACTCATAATTTCTTTGCTCTCATAATGTAACATATCCTCTCAACTTGCAAATCAGCAGCAAAATTCATCTAGTCTAGTAAATCCAGCATGTGGTCGGTAATATTGTGTCTCTGTCCTTGTAGTGCAGTTCCTCCAAAACACATTCAACTAAGTTGTGTGCAACTTTTGCATCCTTCACTTGTCAACCCCAGACACCTTCCTCCGCAAGGCGTACCACATTATATGCCAGCAGGTAAAACCAGATTCTTGGCATTTGCTCCTTTATCATGCATGGAGAAATTTGGCAGTTTACAATCCATCACAGAAGTTAGAAATCCAAATGTAGATCTACCCAAAGGTCCGGACTTTTCTACTTTTGAGATACAAGGGAGGCTGTAGAGACAGTGTAGTTGTTGGGTTTGAAAAATAGAGATAATGGTAATTTGAGTGAAATGATGTGGAACAATGCAAAAGATGGATTGATGTTGTATGATGTTTTGTCAAGTGGTACAGTTCAAGTGAGAGAGATTTTGAGTGTGGCAGATATTGCTTTCTATGACAGTTAGATGACTTGGGCATCATCCCAATCAACAAATGAATTAGACCAGAAAAAACAACTTCAAGAACTTGATCATCCCATGAAACACTATTGTTTTTGTAAAATCAACAGTAACCTCATTATTCACTATTTGTAAATTGTAAACGCAAGAGAAAGTCTTGTTCAATCCAGCAATACCACCAATTTCTTCCACACAAACAGCAACATGTTAGACTTTCATGGCCTTCCCCATGATGGGTTGTAATCAACTGTTACATTAGGGTCCACCACTCAAGTTTTTGGACATTAACAGGTGGGGTTTCAACAAGAATCGTAAGACAATGTATGTGACTTTGCAAAGTTTATTAAAAAAATTGGTGGCGCTTGGTAATGGTAATTATAGAGCTAATGATGATCACAAGACTTTTCCTGCAGCGACTGCTCCTACTGCAAGAACAATCGGATTGCATTGCATTATCATATCCTGAGCATCTCTCTTCACCAAATCAAGTGTACCTCCTCAATGCACAGTACAAAGAAGCCTCCCCTTCATCACTTGAAATTTGAATTCTTTGTGATGCATAGACATAGAGGTTTACTAGGTAGTAATTTTTTGTATTGAGTACCTCTATTACTCTACCCAAAAACATAACCTGTGCCAATGACAAGACCTCACAAGTATGTAGGCGTCCTATCTCGCCTGATCTACCTACTAACCGCACCCTGTGAACACTAACAGAACACAGAACATTAAACGCCGCTCCAGCAATACGACTTGTGGGACCTTCATCCGCAGGCATTTGAATCAAGCACCAGGTTTCACTTCGTCGCAAAAGATAAGTAAAAACCGCACGAGGTCAAGAAACACCCCACGACTCGGATCGCAATCTCTTCCGCCCAACGAAATCATGAGCATCCATCACGCCCCCGACAAAAAGTCCCGCCACGAAGAAATCATTCACAAAGCATTCCATCAAATCTCCGCTCTCATCCGCACCTCTCCCCCGGTAGACGAGGAGGGGAATAAAATCCACGTTTCGGATAGCGTCAGATTAAAGCTGTATGGATATTACAAGGTTGCCACCACCGCCGGGGACGGTCGCGGTGGCTTGCAAGACGTTCATTCTACGCCCCGTCCTTCCTTTTTTGATCCCGTGGGACGTGCAAAGTACGATGCTTGGTTGGCATGCTCAGAAGAATGCAATGGAGATGTCGTGGAGGGGATGAAGAGGTATGCACAGGTGGCGGCGAGTCAGGATGAGAGTGCAGTGGGCAAAGAGTGCGCGGTGATTTATCATGACATGTTGGCATCCTTGCAACGATTGGAGGACGAGCACAAAAACAATGCCGAGGCGATGGATGGAGACAGAGAGAGTGAAAATGGACAGAAATCCATTACCGAATGTTGTAACAAAAAGATAGATGGTGACATCCAAGTAGTGACTGAGGAGAAGGAAGCGAATCAAGAGCCGCGCAGCAACACATCAAGAGGACCCACACTTTTGTCCTGGTTCTCATTCCTACCCACACTCCTGCCCCGTGGTCAACTGGACATCTCCCTCCTTGACCTACTCTACGCACTATTGCGCTGCGCCCAATACATGACGTATAACCTATTTCTCGGTGGAGGAATAATTCATAACTGTTTATCACGCATTTTACCTGCGTTCTTCATGACACTACTCAGCATTATGTTGGGGTCGTTTCATCCTCGTGAGTGCAGGGAGTGGTATGAAAGAGAAATTATCAAAATGACCGAAACAAATGAAGCGAGTACTACGACACGTGCTGCAGGAGAAAATGTTTGCACTGAAGTGGTGGTGGGACTATCGGTCCGATCATTATTGGATTTGTATTTATCTGTCAGATCTTTCCCGAAAGGTTCCGAAGTGGTGATTGTTCCTGGGATTAGTATTCAAGGCATGGTGGATGTGATGGAATTTCATGACCTGAAGTTGGTCCCGGTTGATCTCCCTGCAATCGCAGAATCTGATGGGAATGAAACAGTCCAGAGTGGTGAACGTGATAAGGAATCCAATGTAGACGATAGCACACATGGTGTCGATACAACGCAACGAGAGCTTGACTTTTGTGCCAAAGTACTATGGGATATTGATCTAAAGATGGTGAAAGCTGCCATTTCTGAGAAGACAGTAGCAATCCTTGTGGTTCATCCGTTCGGAGCAAAGATTGCCGATGACGTAACCATGAGGAAGCTAAGAGATTTGGCGGATGATATTGGTTTAGAGATTTGGGAAGATTGTGCACAATGCTACACTGGGAAATCGTTTGGGAGCACGTTAGCAAATGCAAGTTTCTTTTCTTTTGGACCAATCAAGACTTCAACGGCTCTTGGTGGGGCTTTGGCCGTACTGCGAAATCACGCAGCAGCAGATCTTACTAATCAAATGCACAAATTGACACCACAGTCCTCGAATGTGACGGAATATTCAGAAGCAATGAAAAGGATACAAGAAACAATGTACATGCAACAATCTAATTTTGCATTCTCTATCCGAGTTCTAAAATGTCTAGCGGTACAATTGCTATCACATTCAAGCATTGCATGCGGCATTGTCAAAATTCTCATTGAACTTCTTGGATGGGACTATGATACCTTTGTGGTCGGAGCGCTGCGTGGATTTTCTGGGGGAAACAACTTATCTCTGGAATGCAGTTTGCGAAGAAGGGAACTGATAAAACAACTGAGATGTCAACCGAGTACGGCAATGCTTGCGTTACTTTATAGACGCTTAAAAGCTTCCGACGAGACAATCCGAAGTAGTACAGCTCGCACGAATCAATGTCGTTCCTTCGAGAAGCGTGTAGACGACGATCTACACGGGAAAGTTTTCATACCGAGAAGATCTGAGGGGTCAGGGATGAATGGATGGATTTTTCCTGTGTTAGTCGACAATCCTCTTCGCACGAGCAAATATCTGCTGGATACGGGAACTGATGCTCCCTCCGGTCTGACTCAGTTGAAGCCAGTGAGGCCCGATCAGTGTCCTCGAATACGTGCAGTCTTTGATCACATTTTGTATCTTCCTGTTACAGGAGACAACTTTTCTCGGAATCATCAGAATCGACTGGTTGAAAGACTGAAAGAAGGCGTTGTTCTGACAAATAGGAAATCAACCAAGTTGAAAGAGAGACCTCGTATTCAACAGTGGCGATTGAGTGTTTGTACAATGATGTTCTCGGTTTTCGCACAATGGTATTTTTCTGGCCACTGTTACAACCCTCCACTGACAATGTTACTCAACGCATCCGTCAGATTGGCTCAATGGATGTTACCGGCAGTTTTCTGCATTTTAGTTCTATTGGTTATACTAAGTCAATATATGGGTCCAGTGTATCTGAAGTCTTCGGATACTTTTTCCAAGTACTGTGACATGTTGTTTCAATCACCATTTGATTCTGGCTGCTTGAAAGAAAGAAACAAAAAATTCTTGCAGTCAAAGACGGTGTTAACGATGGACAGGACTAAGATTCCAGAGGTTGGATCTTCCATCAAAGATGATGAATCTCCCATTTGCCTTGTCACTGGTGCAACGGGATTTATTGGTTCGCTACTTCTTCGTGAACTCCTGCTGCATCGGCGCTCGCTGGGGATAGCAGGTGTTGCTGTGATTGTAAGAGCAAAACGAGGCAAATCTGCTGAAGAGAGAATAAAGGACCTTTTGTCGCGATCAATGTTTCAATTCTTAAGTGAAGTTGAGAAGTCGACACTTGTTCATGTCATTGAGGGAGACGTCACTCTTCCAGACTGTGGTTTGTCACAGCCGCAGTTAGCTTCTGTGTATACATTGAATATCTCCCATGTCTTCCATTGTGCTGCGGCAGTGAGTTTTTCGCAGTCACTCGAGGATGCTGCGGTGTCGAACATCACGTCATCGTTACAAATGCAGCGGTTGACTAAGAACCTTCAATACAAGAAGGCAAAGTTCATTTACGTAAGCACCGCTTTCGTTCACGGTGGAAATACTGGCACAAGTTCGGAGCCACTTCAAGAGCGGCTATTCACATTGGATCCTTACGACCCATTGGAGCTCTATAAGTCTATGATTAGTGCGCAATCATATGCATCTGCCGCAATGAATGAGCTTGAATTTCCTAACACTTACACTTTTAGCAAATGTATTTGCGAGCATCTCCTGCATGCAGAACAAAGTGTGGACACCATTATTTGCAGACCAAGCATTGTCGGACCATCAGTCCAAGAACCGTATGAAGGTTGGGCGGGGGATAAGCCATCGACAATTGTCGCAGCAGCTTGCTTGTACCTGAAATTCCCATACAACATGTGGTGCTTTGGAAAAGAGAAACTAGTTCCATTTGTACCTGTCGACGTCGTTTGCCGATTCATTATATCAAAGGCGTTCGAGAACAGCAACGAGCCTTCGATACAACGCGATGACACTCCAAGTTTTGAAGGTTACATCGAGGAGAAAAAAGAAACTTATTCTCATGACACTCATGGAGACTTTCGATGGCACCCAACAATTACGACTATTGCATGGGACTCGTCCTCGTCTGAAAGCGCGTCCTTTTCGTGGGTGAGTTATGCATTTGCCATCACGCATCTTGGCTCGGTTTGCGGACACATTGATCGAGTGGTAGCGTATGCAGGTCTTTTACTTTCTACCAAAATATTCCCGTGGTTCGGTTTTCCCTACACAACGTTTCAACGACTTCACTCGTTGTTTGTTCGCGCACCAATTGACACAGTATTGCATCTTTGTCAAGAACTCAATATGAAATCAAGATTTGCCCGCGATATAAAAGTTCTTTCCCCGATTTTGGATCTGCCCATGCTTTTCTTTCCTTTCGCAAATCAAAACTTTTATTTCAAGAGTGATCTTGTGGCTCCTTCTGATTTTAATGGCGAAAGATACATGTTCAGTTGCGCGGTTGCAGCTCACCGATTCATATCGATTCTCGAAAAACAAAGGGGCCGCAAGCATAAGTGCAAAACAAACTTGAAGGTGTGCGATGAAAATGCAATGACTTCTTTGGTTGTAGCCGGTTCAAACCACAATAAGCCAGCGTCAGATCTAGTATGGGCACTCACTCAACCGGCGGGAAATTTATTCATTCGCTTTGGGGGATTTGTGCTTACGAAGATATTCCGTCACACGGCATATGAAATCGAAATAGATATCGCTTCATTTGTGGAGCTAGCAAGGATGATTTCTGAATCCCGAGATAAACACAATGTCATCATTGCTCCAACCCATCGATCCTTTTATGATTTCTTAATCATTAGCTTTTTTTGCTTCTCGTATCCTGAATTGGGTATTGAAGTGCCCTTCATCGCAGCAGCCGATGACTTCAGAAACGTTCCCGTAGTTGGTTGGCTTGCTAGTGGCGCACGTGCCTTTTTCCTGAAGCGTGGTAGGAAGAGAGCAGATCCTGGCCTTAGACGCGATCTCGATATTATAACAAAGAAGACACGAACGCACTCGTTCATTGAGGTTTTTATTGAGGGGACACGTAGCAGGTATCGCACCTTTTCTCGTCCGAAGACGGGCTTTATGCGGTGCCTAGCTGAGACTAGCAAAAAGTTTCTCGTGCTTCCCGTGACAATCAACTACGAGGCTCTTCCCGACCAAACAAGCCTGATTGAACAAGCATGCAATGATCATGTTAAACGAATGAGACTGACAGACCTTTTGCATTGGTTGAATCGAGCATTATCAAGAAATGTCACCATTGGACGAGTTTATGTGTCAGCATCTGGTGTGTTGGAAATGCCAAATAGCATGACGATCAGCTCGTTGTGTCAGGAAATTCAACTTCGCCACCAGCAAAGGATCATAGTCTCCGGTTTCCACGTTAAAGCTGCCTCCTTGTCTCTGGGTATACCGGAAGAATTCATCTTGGAGGCCCTCAGAGACCTGCACGTTAAAGTCTGGCCACGGTTCAGCGAAATGTCGAACGAGCTTTCATTGCAATCTCTAGACTTGAAGTGGGCTTCTATGCTTCATTTTGGTCATTTCTTTGCCCCTTTCCTCTCGTCGTCACATCCTATGTGGTCCTCCTGGTTATCACCGTCTGGTTCAAATCTCACAGGTTCAGAACATTCCAGCGATGCTGTAACGACAGTCATCGCAAGACTTAAGGAACATTTCGATACCGCAGAGGATGCCGTGCAGGAAAGTGTCAACACACTCCAGCTCAATGGATTTTCCAACCCCGACGAACAGCACATTATGCAATATTTGCCTGAGAATTCGAAGATTCCCCTCTTCTTAATGCGAGCTGCTATACAAATAAAGTTTTGCTCCCAGAATCAAAATTCCAAAACATGTCAAGGAGACAAATCAAAGTTCGAGATGTTGGAAAAGTCATTGGTGCCACAACCACTTTTTCATCCGTCAACCAGATGCAGCAATCCGGATGAGGAATCCTTGGGTGCTTGGGGGTTTCAAGATTCTTACTTCGTTTTGAACGTGAATCCTGATGGATCAAAGAACGTTGTAATGAAAGGAAAACGATACAGTATTAGCGGGAAGAAGCTCCCCAACCTCGCTAATTTTATTGAAGATGAACTCAAAGTAAAGATTGATCCCCGTGGTATCACATTTCCAGCGATCGACAAGTTGAATATCGACGATGCCACAGCATTAACCATGGAAGAACTTTCTGAAATCGCGGATGTGCTCGGTGGTGGCATGAACCAAGTTTCAACGATTCCCCGTGATCGTGCCCGCCACGGGACTGGTCACACGCAGGAGGACATGTATAGCTTACGATCAGGGTCTCGGTTTCGCCTACCAGACGTTGTCGTTTGGCCGAAGAGCGAAAGCGAAGTCAGCTTGCTAATTGCTCTTGCAGCATCCAAAAACTGGTGCCTCATTCCATTTGGGGGAGGCACGAACGTTACCCATGCTACGCGCTGTCCTGAAAGATTACACGATCCGAGGCCCATGATATCTGTTGATATGAAATTGATGAATCAAGTCGTTTGGGTGAACCAAGAAGATGGACTTGCGTGTGTTGAGGCGGGCATAACTGGGAGGCAGTTGATAGAGCATATAGATAAGCTTGGTTTCACAATTGGGCACGAGCCAGATAGCTATGAATTCAGCACCTTAGGAGGATGGATTGCCACTAAAGCTAGCGGGATGAAGCAAAATAGATACGGAAACATAGAAGACATTGTCAAAGAAGTTACAGTGGTTGGAGCAAACGGTGTGGCATCAAACGTTCATACAGTAAAAAAGATTTCGTTTGGAAGAGTGTCCACTGGTGTTGACTTCAAGTCCATCATGCTCGGATCAGAAGGGTGCTTGGGGATTATCGTGAGTGCTGTCATGAAGATCTGGCCAAAAGCCGAGGTTATTTCCCACGAAAGTGTACTCCTCCCTGACTGGGATACTGGATTGCGGTTCGCGAAAGCAATATCAAAGATGCGCACCATGAAACCAGCAAGCGTGAGACTCCTCGACAATGACCAGTTTCGATTGGGGCAAGCGCTAAAAAAGGAATCATCAAGATTCGATCGTCTGAAAAAATCAATATCCAAACAATTAGCTTACTGCTACGGAAAGTTTTCGGATAAGGCTGTCGTCTGTGCTACCATCACTTTTGAGGGTAGTTTTTCCGAATTACAGATACAAAGACAGGTCGTGCGTGATGTTGCTGCATCTCATTATGGAATCCTAGCCGGGCCAGCGGTTGGAAAAGCTGGATATGATCTTACATTTGCAATCGCATACTTACGAGATTTTGCCTTGAACTACAACATATTGGGAGAAAGCTTCGAAACCTTTGTCCCATGGTCCAAATTGAAACACGCCATTCAAGCAACGAAAAAGAGGATTCGATCCGAGCACAGACTACGCGCCCTTCCTGGCGTGCCGTTTGTGTGTTGCAGAATCACACAACTCTACGATGAAGGCGCGTGTGTCTACTTTTATTTCTGTATGAACATCGACACCATACCAGATCCGAGCACAACCTTCTCGTCGATTGAGGAGTGTGCACGGCAAGAAATACTCAATGCTGGTGGCTCACTTAGCCATCACCATGGCTTAGGCAAGCTTCGTGCATCATTTGTTCGCCAAATATATTCTGACGGCTATGTTAATTCTGTTATTGCAATTAAGAATGCTCTCGATCCTAGCAATATTTTTGGGGCAGGAAATGGCGTGTTCTTTCAATGTCACAAGTGATGAGGACACAGGTATGATGTTGCCATTATTTTTTAGTAGAACATTAGACTGTAGGCACTGTCATTAACACACATTACTTGATTCCTTCTTGTATTGATCATCACACTTATGATGAGGACATCGACTTCTCAATAGTGTCATCTCTGCACTTTTGAGCTATAATGAACTTGCTTTTCGGGAGGAACCGTCTTTGTTCGTTAAGATCTGCATGGAGAAAAAATACTGTTCCTCGCCTGTTCTGCTGCCTCTCAGTGAATTCTTGCAGTGCTTTGCTTGCTTGTTCGAATGCAATCCGAGCTGAAGGTATTAAGTCTTCGGCACTTCGTTCTGCCGCGAGTGCTGATTCTTTTCTTTTGATTGCCTCTGCTCTTGCGATCATCGCAAGCTGGAGCGTAACTTGCGAGTGCTCCACTGCCTCCTGGCATTTGGCCAAAGCCTCCGCTGACTTTCGCATTACGGTTTCTTGTCTTATCCTTGCTGCTCTCAATTGCAAAGGATCTTCGCTCAACAGGATGGCGAGCTCGGCATTTGCTTTATTTCGCGTAACGATTCCGTTTTTGCTATCTGCAACTATTGCTTCGAGGTCCGCTTTTCTTTTCCTTGTCGCTTCTTCCTGGAGGTCCAGCGCCTCCCATGTCTCTCTTTCCTTTTCCAGTAATTCGCGTGAACATTGTTCAGCTCTTCTCGCGGTGTCTGTGGCTCGAACTGCTTCGGTTTCTTTTTGAATTGCTATTACCTACATGAGACAGACCATTAACGATAAATTTGCTTTCTCAGTTGAAAGATTACTCGTGTGATAAAAGCATTTACCTCAGACTGACGGGCATCTTCAGCGGCCTGTGCGCCATCTTTTGCAGCATTCATCAACCTACTCAACTCCATCTTCGCCTTTTCTAAATCTTCCGTGGCATGCTTCTCGGCAATAAAGTCGTTGCATTGTGAAGAATTGATTAAATCTTTCCAATCGTCGTCAAATGCGTAAATCAACAATTCGGCCAAGGACACACGTCTCTTTTTGTTACCATGGATACCCTCAATGAAATTTCTAAGTTCTGGCACTGTGCATGGTGTGTCAGAGTATTCTAGCAGTCGATGAGCAGTGAATTCATCCAATACTGATTCTTCGGATTCGCTCCTCTTTTCGACTTCCAAACATTTCTGTTCAATTCGACGTACACACTCGCATTTCTCAGGATTTTCACCAACTGAACTAGTATTCAGGAACCAAATTGCTTGATCGCGAAATGACTTCCTCCGTAGTTCCTTGAGCTTTGAAAGAGCCGGGCTGTCGTCAGCTGTCGCTGAAGGGGATGCTGTCATTCTCCAGATCCTTTCAATTTACGAGTACCAATTGTTGTTTCTGATAAAGCTGTTGGGTGGTTTTAGCTGCGGGGTTTTCGTTTGTCATTGTTACCGCGATTGGGCAGTCGCACAGAAACCTTTCTAAGTAATTTTACCACTGTATCATAATTATTTTTTAGAGTGGTACGTTGCGCAAACCGGCCGAAACCGAATGCAGGTTTTTCTCGAATAGTCAAAATTTTCCAGCTTATTTCAATAGGTATCATACTAACTTCAAGCCGGATAGTAACGGATGTCAGGGGTGGATGGGGGAGGAAATAAAGGTCAATAGGATATATACCTCTCTCTAGAGAGACGTTAAATGACGTTGATTACGACGTATCACAGGGTGTCACATAGACGTGTACAATATGTACTTTTACCTCAGTATGGTACCATACCACTAATTGTATGACTACTAGCCTGGTTGAACCTGGATGGGTGATAGTACTTCGTAGTCCGGTTTCCACGCTCTCGTCCTGCATGGGTCACGCGCGTGTTTGTTCTCCGTATCGGCTCAACTCTCCGCTACCATCGAAACCATGGCAGATCCGTCCCAGCCCTCCAGTCCCCACACAAACGGGTCCTACGAGATAGCCGACGGCGGGGATCACTTGGGGCACTTCTCGAACGCCGACTATGACTGGATGGGCGTTCTTGATGGGTGTTTCGGACACGCCGGCGAGGGGGACGTGCACCACGGCCATTATCACGACGATGATTATGGCCATGCGGCAGCTGCGGAATCCAATGGCGGCGAGGCGTTGTGTCATCCTACTGGAGCGGGTGGGGATGCCGCCAATCGAGGGGGGCATGAGCTCGTGCCATCGAGCACTTTGAATGTGAATCAAAGTGGAGGGGGGGATCAGACTAGTGCCCTCATCGCCTCCAAGCACGCACCGGCTGATCATGTACCGGATGGCTGCAAGAAGCTACCATCCAGTCGAGCAAGCTCCATGTCTCCAAAAGACAACGACGAAGAGGAAGACGCGAAGAGAAGTGATCGCGTCGAGCGTAAGCGCAACCGCGAAAAACAGAGAAGGCTCGATACTAACTCTCAATTCAACACTCTCGCTGCACTTGTTCGCGAAATCGAAACCACCGATTTCATCGAAGAAGCACAGTGCAATTCACTGCTTGAATTTTCGCAGGAAAAAACAAAGTTTGAAGAAGAAGGCTGCGCAGATGCCGCACCCGAAGGAGACTCTGGAAATAAGCGACTCAAATCGGACACCCCCCCTGATTCGATCTTCCCAGGGGGATCGATTCAAAGTGCCATTTCCGCTGCTGGGACCTACAGTGCTTCGAATCGCGTGGAACTGATCGCCAGGACTAGCTTGATGCTTTCTCAGTTCCGTGCTATTAGGAAAAAGCGGAACGAAGAGTTGCGTGATGCTCGAAGGCAGAATTGTGAAATGCGGAAGGAAATTGAGGACTTGAGGAGAATGGTTGCTCATTATAAGACTTTGGGGATGGGGCAGCAGAAACCGCAGGATAAGGTGCGAATGTATCTATGCATCGAATTCTCTTTAGTGTTTTCATTTCTTTTCTCGCCAACTCATGTGACTTTCTTCTATCATTGTTTATATGGTAGATCATGATGATGGTGCCTATGATGGTACCTCACGACGCTGTAAATTCAATATCCGCCGGTTTCCCTGCAGTTCATCCATGCGGTGGTCCTTTCGCTTCACAATGGATGCCTTCTACATCATTCGGTCATGCTGTACCATCAAACTCAAGTATGCCTTACCAACAGACGACGCAAGCAACAACAACTACTCCACCCTTTGCCCACATTCCTGTCAACCAAAATGCTCTGAATACTGCTTTTCCGTTCAATATGCAGCAAGCAGGAGGGCAAAGTCAAGGAGTGGCCGCACTCACTCATCAGATGATGCAAGCTCAAGCCTTTCCATTCCAAGTCCCTGGGTTGTCTCACGCATCTAATAACAGCACAGGTTACACTTCGAACTCCCCGGCAACGAGCCAATCTAACCCACAGCAGCTTGTCCAATTAACGACCCCCGCCCAATCTTTGGCACCGTCATCAACCCAAGGAATGTCGCAAGCTCAAGCAGCATTTCACCATCAAAATGCTGCCATGACTATGATGTTTCCTCACGTCGCTACTGGTGTTGCACCAGCTGTAGGTCTAAATCCCAACTTGCAGCATGCACCTGATACCTCAGCAACGCAACATACTACTACCGTGGGGGCTCAGCAACCGCCTTCGTCTGACAAGCCTTCGCCTTCTGCTCATTCAGGAGGGGGAGGCAATCTGGCTCACTGCGCCTAGAGCCTTTTTTGCTAACAGAATACATAATATTATATCGTCCGTGCATAGACAATTAGTCCAGCTTAATTCTAGTTGCATTTCCAATGTGAAGGCAACAAGAGAATGAACTAAACATTGCATCTCATTAAACTAGGCAGCATAATTGTTGACACTGGCGCAATGTAATCAAGTGTAAGGTGTGCAACTAAGCCTTAATGATACGAAACCTTTACTGTTCTCCGTCGATCATGAGTGGAGGCAACATGTACATTCTACACACCTGGCACTTGATCGTAAACGACAGGAATCAAAGGTGCAGCCCTCTCGAACAATGGTGAATTAATGTACACTTCCCAAACCACCAACAATCCAATACCCACCCAAGCCCCGTTCTCAAGCAACTTCAGAACATTCAAATTCTCCAAATTAAACTCATTCGCCTTTCCAGCCTCAAGAGCCTCCCGTTGCACCGCTGCCGCCTTACGTTCTGCCTTCTTAGCCGCCTTTTTACCCATCCCCTCCGTATCAATAAGCATTGCCGCATCTTGGATCCGACCCTCCTGCACCGCCGTTGCCGCTTCTCGTTGCTTACGTCTCGCAACGACTTCTTCCATAGTGGGCAGATCCATTTTCTCGCCGCCACCGCCATCCTGTCGGATCATGGCGTCAAAGTCCATAAACCGCTCCAAACTGCGATCATTTAACGTATCCTGGATGGATCGGGGGGGTTGCCAACTTTCGCCCTTACCACGCATTGCTTTTAGAATGAGGTCTTCATCGAGTCCATCGACGTTGCCTCCCAGATCGTCAGCTAGTTGGGGGTTAAGACCCGATCCTCGTTTTATCGGCATAGGATTGGCTGGTTTAGACAGTGCCGGTGGTGGAGGCGGTTTCGTTTTGGGTTTTTCCATCTTGGCCTCGGAGGCTGCCCCCTCGGCAGCAACAGGCTCGTCTTCTGCAATGTCAAAGTCAGGCAATTCGTCGGTCGTAGATTGAGATGACGGCGCATCCTTCCTGCGTCTTCTTTTGGCGGATAGAACGACATAGGGTTGCGATGAAGAATGTCGGACAAGTGAATTAGTCACCGGGGCAAATCCATCCGTGATCGCTGATAATGAATGGAGGAGAAACACAACGAGACCGAGTGTTCGTCCCACTGCCATGGTTCAAAGTAAGGTTGTTCTAAAGTTGACGCAGTATGTTTTTTCTTCCCCAATTCTCTGTAATAGAGACAATACTTGCAACAAAGCGTACGTGTTTCCGTTACTGTGCGATATCAGGCGATATCGCACTCAAGTTGTGTGCGAAGTTGTTTGTGACAGGTTTGTGAGGCAGAAAGGGTGTCATGAAGCTGATATACAGTACATACCGACAGTATGTATCGTACGAACAGAGCTTATGACATATATATAGTATTACGTCGACCTCTCGTCAAGCTCATAGAAGACAGAGCATTTCTATATTCCACGTGTAGGAGCATCCTTGTTGTAAAACCCCGTTGTAGAATACCGAATACCATTGTAACTCTTGTGATAGCCTGTGATCTGCCTGTGATAATGGCCTGATAAATGGCGGCTGTACGTTATCAGGCTTGGAATCCGTTGGACATCCTAAGCCGATCGCTTCTCTGGGTGAGAGAAGGCAGGAGATCTGATCGTTAAATTAGTGTAATAGTTTACCATGCATGCTCTATTCTCGTTGATTATTGATAACTAAATAGTTATTCCATCCAATAATTACAACCCACCCTCAAATATTAAAATCAGGACCCCAGACAGAAAAATAATTAGGCGGCTCACATAGTTGACATTTTCTGTAGAACATCACTCAACTCATCCACAGCTTCGTTATCAGGGACATCAAGCCCGCTACGAACCCTGCGATTGTTCACCTTACTCTCTTCTACCAAACTCTTCCACCTCACAGCTTCCATTCCATCATCAAAACGAATGGCGAAGGTCCTTCTGATCCCGTCATAGGCCGTGTTGTAGGCCCAATCCACGCAGTGCCAAGTGTAAGACTTTCCTTTTTTGGAGTTCATTGGCATAATCTGAGAAAGGTGACAAGTAATTACGTGTTAGCAAGATGGGTGTCAGTTTGAAACACTGGAATGCGACGGAAATGAATAAAGGGGTCGTCGTGAATACGTACAGGTTCTTCAATTAGTTGATGGCACATCAAAGTATTCAAAGTGCCTTCGTGAATCATTTCCATGCGAATCATCCCACAATTGTACCCTTCCACCAGATTCTGGATGAATTTTACCCGACCCGACCCACGACACTTCCACTTGCCTATGACCTTCTCCTTTTCCTCGGCAGATAGAGTCCATGGCTCCTTAGAAAGTCGTTTGTTCTTTACAACATCGTACCACGTCACAAACTCGTACAGCTTACAAATTCCCGTTGTCCGAATAACACGATCGCCATCTTCCCCGTAGTTTACCTGCCAGAGTCTCTGAACAGTTGTCCTCCGAATGTTTTCGTACAGGTAGTCGTCAACACACTCATCAGCCGAGACTTCGGAAACATCAGAAGGAAGAGTGCTCTCGTAGTTCAACTTCGTGGCCGTGCCGTTCCTGTCGAGTTCTTCGCCAGTGTTCGAATCGAAGGAGATAAGACGACGTCTTTTGGAGCTTGAAGCTTCGTTGTGCGAGTGAGAACCGTCCGATCTCGGAGGAGTGAGGAAGGCATAGTCAACTTCGGATGCGTTTTTTTTCGGCGTGGTAGGAACGCGTTCGCAATCGTGAGCAACATCCTTGGTCTCGTTCGGTTCAGAAGCCTCGGTGTGGCAGTTGCAATTGCATTGGCATCCCGACGGCTTATGTTTAGATGAATTCGCAGTATCTTTTTTCATCGCGATGAATGGTTATGCGATGAATGACAAAGCGGACTATGTAACTTGACCAAATTGTGAATTGCCAAGAGTGACAAGAAATGAACCGGAAATGAAGGGATCCGACGCGACAGGAGCGCTATGCTCTACCAATAATGTAAGGCACTCACTTCCGCGATTTCCCTAGCTCGCTTTAGCGGTCTTCGGTCATGCTTTGAATGTGAATCTCAGTCGCACGGCTTTGATTTATCGCCATTTATTTTTAGGTCCTTCACATGAAATCTTTGGCCATGGATCGCGACATGAATAATGGAGTCGTCTGTCGCCATTCCCCCAGTGGTCGATAGAAACGATCTCGATTCACATACATAATTTTTGTCAATGTTTGTTGTGGTGTATGAGTGGTATGGTATTAGGTGAGTGTATCATGATGATGCGGATGTGCAAAAACATGGCGCGGGTGATGCCATAGATACCTTTCATACCGTACTATGGTTCGTAGGTAGATATTATTGTACCATACCATGCAACTACCATACAATACCTATCGTGCCATACCGTACACCATCGTTTCTCTGTTGGATTCAATCTTGTTTCGACAGGCGTGAAAATTTTCTGAAACGGGAATCGAATGGCGGCTTAGGTGAGAAAATTTCGTTTCACAAGAAAACTTCTGACAGATGACTTCATCTTAATCATTATTACGTACAACACAATGAGTTCAAGAACAAATTAATGCCATGCGTGAACTGAGTCATCCGAAAATTCCTTCGTGGAGAAATCAGTGTCTCTCCGTTGCAATCTAACATTGGCATGCAATGCTCACCATTTCTATTACTCCTATTCTCAATATTCGACTGCCAGAGGAGCTGCAATAATTGCACCACCGGATTTCAAGCTACAGTCACAATGTGTGTTGGCTTTTTGATGCACACATAGCTGTAGTGCACATATAACCTTTTTCGCATGCTTTGCATCCCAACAATGGTGATTTGGTGGTCCAATTGCAAAATACAGATATAAGCCGTGATACAAGTGAAGCAATAAGGCAGTAACAACATAATTGTGTGTGAAATTTCCATTAAGTGCATATTAAGTTATTTATCAATGAATGCTGTGATTAACGTTAGATGGGCAGCCTTCAGTTTCCTTGATAATTCTCTGTTTTAATTCTTGCGATAGATGGACAAGAGGTTATCATAATCAGTACCAACATCAAGAGCAACCTTATGGTATTCTCCTCCAAGGTGACTGATTTGGACCTGAAGAGATTTCAATTAGACTGCCAATGCATTTACCCATCAACAGTTACTGGTTTCCTAGATTTGTCTTTCTCCAAAAAATCCTCATCTTTGGAATCCTCATCATTGCCTTCAATCGACATTTCTTTCAACTGACAAAGTACTTCTAAATCCATCAACTGAACAATTTCCTCTGTCAATGTGTTGTTGCATTGTTGATTGACTTCCATTGAAACCCATCCCTCAATCAAATCATTCTTGTCTTGAGCACTTGTTTTGCATTCCCAAACTGCCAGTGACAATTTTCACCACAAACTCATCAAGTTCATTGTCATCTATTGGCATGCAATCATGACTCTCAACAAATACAAAAACTCAGCCAATACATCTTTGACATTGCTGTCATGTTGGTCTGTCTCAACATCAGTATCACTTGTTGCAGCAATGTCAATGTCAATGTTGACAGGGGTTGATTGTGGTCAAAGAGGGTTAATTTCCTCCAACAACATAAAATTTTCTTGTGTTGTTTGATGGTATTCCAAACATCATAGATGATCTGTCAAGCAATGCTGGGATAAACCAATGAGTGGGTCTTGCAGTGCCGTGTGATTGTTCCTTCACACGATGACATGCCATCAAGTTTTGGAACCAAAGTGAGATATCCTGCCAAAATTCTCTGGCTCTAAAATCATGGACATATGGCTGTAGTGCACGTATACTGGAGTGCATTTATAGCAGTGTTGTGACTGTAAGTGCACTTTTTCGTTGCAATAATTGCACCACCTCATTTGGTACTTTCCCCAAGTATGTAGAAAACTTCTAACATAACCATTTGTGCGAATCAAAATGTGTTGTGTGCCTGTAATTCTATTTGAAAGAGTGTGGAGTGTTAATGTTAAGCTCAGATTTTATCTCCATACATATTCGTAAGAGAAAGTAGACAAAATCAATTCTTTATTTTATATCTTGCTGATCTCTTTGCCGCACGATTGCTTGCATGTTTCTACTTTGATAGAAAGGACTAGATCTCACAAAGCCAATACCTACATTTCTACACAACTGTATTTATGACTTATTTAGTACCCCTAAGTACTAAAAATTAAAAGAATCCTTTATCTAAAATATAAAGGTAAAATCCCAAGAGGCAATGACTCCCCAGATAGAGGGCTCCATTGCCCTGGATCCAAAAGACATGGACTCCCCGACACAGGAGTCCACTGCCCTACTCCCAGAGGCCTGGACTCCCCAACACAGAAGTCCATAGCCCCAAACAAGGGAACACCCTTGAGAAGGGTATAAACATAGCAACATTGTGCATAACCTACACAATGTTTGTTTGCATTGCAATGGATGGAAGTGTGGTTCCACTGCCCTTCAGTCCTCACAATTGTGACAAAAATATCAATAAAAATAATTCTTCGATGCCTGCCAAAACTTCTTATAATTTTTGTGCTTAATATTTTTGCGACGACTGGCTCAGGTCAATTTAGGAACAATCCAAGAAAGTGGTGCAATTTTTTGCACCATCTCAAATTCAGCATAAACATAGCAGTAGATCCTCATCTGACAGCATCCATACTTTGCCTCTGAGTTTTACTACCTTCTACTCCGATTTTATCTGCATGACCAATCACCTAACCTTTTTATGATACCTTCCAGTTACCTTTGCATCGAGTCATCAATGAGGTAAATCTGATGTGGTATATTATTTTAAATTGTAATGCTATCATTGTCCACAAAAAATTTGTTGTGATTCTGCATCCAGCAGTAGTGCTGTTCCCATCATTTGTTTTTTTACTGAAGGAGTCAAAATGTACTGAGGAACAACTGTGCTACATGCATGGAATCTTGATGATATTACTACATTCAAATATCTTTCACGGTGATGAATTTGTATAGTAGCTGCAGGTAGCATTTTGATAAGGGGGGAAATTACATCTAACCCCAGGACTTAGGACTTCATCTGACAAAACAAGTCATTTTGTCAGCCAAAGTCATGTTTGTCAGAGGTGTCAGTTTAGTGACTAAACTGACACCATTTTTGAGAATAGGTATCCATTAAATTTCAAAACAAGAAGGGGTTTCGTAAGATGGAACCACTGGTTTCTGTCATTTTGAACTAAAAAATGAAGGGAAAGTCTGAGATAAATAAATAAAATTACTTGCATTTCACAACCGTATAACCCAGAATATAAGGTATCAAAATGTACAAAAGATGTATTTTTAGCACGGTGCAAAAATATCCGTTTCCTGACAAAGATACCCTAGTACTTCCAGGTGGAGTTGGGTGCTATGCTCCCACCAGTTTTTGCGTGCTATTGGATACACTCTTCCTGTGCAAGATGTTTGTCCCCACTCACTGTCCACTTTCACATCACACCATATGTTAGGCCAAAAGCTTGGTAATTTGGGATTGCCTAGCAATTTCAAAATGGTCTTTGCAATAAGTTGTCTGTGTCTACTTTGCGTAGGATTTGCATTTTTCAACTTTGCAACTCCTCAGGAATAGTGGCTTATCCCGGGATTTCTGCAAAGGCACCCAGTTTGGCATCAATTCAGTAGACCAGCATGACCAATTGGCATTAAAATAGTATGACAAAAGAATTCATCCATTGCAAACTCCGGGAAAATACAATTCCTTAGGAATTGTAATAATGATCTGATAACATGCAATTTTAGGAATCATAAATATATGCCTATTTACTCAAGATAGCAAATTGCTTTAAGGTCACACAAGCTCGCGAAGAATAAAATCACTGAAAGATATAGTGCTAAGTAGGGATTATTAGATACCAGGACAATTGACAGTTGACAGCGTTTTGCCACCAAAATCATAGAAATATGCTACCAACCTCACTGGTTTCTTGCTTTTCATTTGTAATAAGGCCATTGGCAAAGAATTTTTCTACAAATTCCTAGCAAGAGTGCAAATCCTATGCAAAGTAAACATGGACAAAGAATTGCAAAGATAGTCTTGCATTTGCCAGGCAATCCCAAATTACCAAGCTTTTGGCCTAAAACATGCTCCTTGTTCCAACATCATGCCATCCTTGTCTCATCTCAAATTTCAAGGTTTCAGTTGAATTGTTTAATATGGAAGTAATCCTATTCTCAACTTTAAATGACTAATAGAATTCAAACTGAATTCAAACTGAATTTGAATTGAATTCGAATTCATTTTGATTCATTCTTGCATGAATTCAAGCTAATTTTGAAGAATGTGCTTGAGGTGTTAATTGTGTTGTATGATTTTGAATTTGGGAAGATTAGAATCAAAACAATTGTAATTCAATGCAGAAACTAGTAAAAAATTTAAAGTATTGCAATTGATTGACATTTATTGTAATCCATCTTAACCAATGCATTCTACCATGCATCATTATGATGGATCATCAATAGTGCTAATAATTTGCATTTATATAAAAATGGATGTCATAACAAGGAGGGATTTTCTGTCAAGGAAAAATGTGAACTTGTTTAAGCTGTTGAACTCTTCTAGGCATCTCACAAAGTGTCCTGTCATCAAGCCTCTGTCTTCGTGAGTATTTCACAAGTCTATTATGCACGCTTCAAGAAAGTGATTGAGAAGGTTGGAGATCTCAAGAATGATAACAAGTTCCTTCTATACAACATCAATGGCAGTGCTCAAAAGATCCATCCCGGGTGTCTGAGCTTCCTGGATAACGTAAGAGGTGAGTTGTGCAATTTTGTCTCCATTGCGAGGCAGAAAGGAATCCAAGTAAGTACCCACGTGGTATGTCAGGAAACATCTTGCTTGCTTCCAGCATTCAGATACAAGCCACACAAAAGAAGGCAGGACTGCACTTTAGGAAAAGGGTGGGGCTGAGCTATCAAGTAGCCACCCATACTCCCTAGAAGACTTTCAAGAGACCAAAGAGGAATCAAGGCATTTCATTGAATTCATCAAAGACGAGGTCACCTCTAAAGATCCAGATGATATCATCAACATGGATCAGACCCCAATTCCATTTTATTTTGTGCTAGCAAGACACTCCAAAGGAAGGCATCAAGGACAATCCACATCTGCATGTCAACAGCAGGCACAAAGCAATGCAAGCAAAGAGATATTGTCACCCTTCATTGTCTTTAAAGGCGCTCCAAACAGCTGAGTCACCCACAAGTTCCAAACATATACAGAAAGCTGTCATTACACCTGTCATAAGAAGGTATAGATGGACAAGGTCATGAATAGATGGACCAACCTAGTCCTTGTTCCTTGGAAGAACACCAAGGCACCTGGGATTGTGTTGCTTCTCATATTGGATGCATATTGTGTCCACATGATGGGGTCAATAGTGAATTGAACAAAATCCCTTGGTATTGAAGTAATTCACATTCCACCAGGCTCCATGTATTTGTATCAGCGGTAGGATATTGAAATAAACAAGGCTCTCAAAAACAGAATGCAAGAAAAATAGGAGGAATGGATGTGGAGGGTGAGAGAATTTCCAATGGTGTGGCAAAGGAGCCCCCAAGACATTTGATTCTTGATGTTTATATGAGCACTCTGTCCCAAACTGTGAGGAACAAATGGATGAAAACTGTGTACAAAGGGTTTTGAAAAAGGAGAAGCCTACATTTATTTGATTTTGTTTGGTTGAATGTTTAAAATAAAGATGTGATTAATTAAATTGTTAGTTTTGACAGACTCAACAACAGCATAAGCATAACCGTAGTTATAGTAGTTCAGGTGTCATATAGACCGGTTCTCATAATCTGACATGAAGAGGTCTGTCATCTCAATGAAGCACCATCTAAGAGCTGACCATTATCTCCAGCCACATGCTTCCTTGCAGTGAAACAGACTCAACAACCATCCAAGCTGTTGCTGTTTATTGCGCAACACATGAGCTCATGTTCCACCATCATGCACAGACGGAGACGAATACCAACCCCCAATCATCATGATTGAGAACTATAGCATTCCCATACCTAAATGGATGCAGATTTTAGTTGCAACCATTGTTGTCTGGCAAAAAGCCTATGAGAACAATGCCCTGTATTGTGTGTTTAGTTGTTTTGCCTAATGTACACGTGTTGTGGTGGTGGTCTGTTGTGATTTTTATTGCAAAAGTACATACCTCAACAACCAGCTGGAGTTACAGGGTCTTGTGCACATTGGTGTGTTGCAGTTGGCAAGGAGAATCCAACCCGTTGGGATTTAACATCGAAATTGGGCATTAAGCACTGGAAAACAAAAACGTACAAGCACTCACCAAGGTGTTACTTACAATAAGCCGTTTCATATAATCCGGATTTTCCGGTAGTAAGAGACATTTCATTTGATGAAACAATTCAGGATCAAATTGCAAAACAAAGGAGGGACATAGTTTGAACCTCTGAGCTATCCAAGTTGGAAGAGGTTGATTTTTTGCGTTCATAATGGTGAGAAGCAGATTTTTGCCCTTAACTTAGGAGACAATATACATCTATATTGGAGACAATGTAGGATATCCTTTTTGATATATTCCTATCTCTGTATGTCTAGATAATGTCAACCCTTTTTGTCAGATGAAACTACAGGAAAAGTGTGTTTTAGATGAAGTCCTGTGGTTCCATATAACTGCCCTCATTTTCAGCATGTCATGATGCTAACTTGATGACCATGATAAAAAACAACGAAGACATCATTGATTCAGATGTTTTGAGGAACCAATATGTTAATGTTCAAATATCACTGTTGTGATGTTTTGTGGACACTACACTGGGTTCCTCGTGGGACTCGTGGTAATGAACTTGCCAACACCCCATTGTATTCTTGTGCTTCATATCCCACCTCAGTGGTCACTGTTATGCTAACAAATTAAGATGGTAGGGCCTGAAATACCACCATTGTGACAAAAAAGACATAAAATTAGTCACACTCACAGCTCATGAAATATCATCATCATCACTACACAACACAATAAACAACCACACCAATGGTTGAGTAGATGACATCCATGATCATTGCTCCCACAACCATGACTGTGGAAAAACACATTTGACCAACATCAACACCTTCCTTTCTGACCATAGTATATCCCACATCATCCCAGCATTTCATTCACTGTGTTTTGATCAAAAGTGAACATTTGCTGTCATGAGTGTTTGTTTGCATGGTAGAGACTAACTTGGACACTTGCGTGAAGTACAGCAATAATTTAAAGAAAGTGACTCACACCTTTCAACGTGGTGCCAACGCCCACGAGACACATGTCCTTACGTCTGCAAGAAAGCTCTTTCCAAGTAAATTCAAGGACACAGTACATAACCAAGTACGTGTCCAGGGCAAATGAAACTAAGGCGGCTGCAATTGTTGATGAGGATTCACCATGTGGCATTGAGACTGCTGTGTCATGATAAACAAACAGATGATTTTGGTATGTTGCTTGATGTTGTATCAACATAAGATGGAAAACCTCACATTTCAATCTTACAGTCAATTCTTTGGTTGATCCACCAGATCAGCTGTAAATTCTGTACATATACACTTTTGTTGTCACAAAGCACAACATCAGGCTGATGTATCGTGATTGGTGGGTATGACATCCTCTCTCATAATTACTAACAAGTCATACCCTGCAATCTGGAACATATTCAAGCCTTCACCAGTGCATTTCATGAGAAGGGGGTGTATTTTGGACTATTTTGAAGCAAGCTTGCTACACATCATTATTTATTTTTTATTATTTATTATCCTCATTCCGGGGTATTGTGCAACAATGTAGTGGGGAACTGTTGGCAACAGAAATGAACAATCAACCATTTGCTTGATAAAAAGAGATGATAACAATATTTTTATCAGAAACAGCTTTGTGGTAAGTTGCTATCATTATGTTATATGTTGTCTGTTTGTCAACACATATTGTGTGTCTCACTCTTTGACAAATGATGCACTCTTTATTTTTGAATGATTGTCATTACAGAAGCACTTACTCAACAAAACCTGAAGGAATCAAACCTTTGAGGATGATGCTTTGAATTCAAGTTGTGTGTACCGTGTTGTCCCTATTTCCTATTTGAATGTGGCATCATCTTGTTTGAGATTGCAAAAGTATGTTCTTCCCAACAAAACACAACAATCAACAAAAGAGCGCTGAATTCAGAAAGTATGAGTTCAAAATAATGATACATTACATGAAATTAGTAGCCAATTCTGCAAAAATGAGAGATTGATGTTCTTCATTTTGGAATCAAGTTACTGCTATGCCTTTGAAATAAGTCTACACCTATCATTTCACAGATATACAAGACCTTAACACATAAAAGGGCAATACTATGAACCTGTGGATCTATTTCTCCTTAGTTGGTATTTGGCAATGGTAGTTTGGGTGGTCCAAAATAAGTTGTGTAATGGTATCTTTTGTCAAAACGGTGGTATGCACTTAGTTTACTTCTTCATTTGTTGAGGAGCTGCTATGCATTAGAAAAAGGTTTAGGTTTATATCTCAAATGTAAATGTTTTCTAGGTCTTGACGAGCCAAAAATCAACAGTGCTATTTACATGTTGATATATTTAAGACTGGGCCTTTACAAAGGTATACTTGTAAAAAGTTACCTCATAAAGGATATTGTCACGATCACATACTTTGGTAAATAGGCCGGATACTTATATTTTTCCCAGTGTTAGCATCTCTAACTTCAAATGGATTATAAGATAAACTGAAAGGTATCTTCTGACATTTTACTGCTCTAGTGAACTGAGATCCCCGGTAGTAGCTTTAGTTTGCAAATCTTCATCCAGTTTTTTCATATGCAGACAACGATAAAACCCCACAGTGGACAAAAAATTGGTGTTGTGCAGACATCAACTAAGCCATTAAGAGTTTGGTCTAAACCATACATAAAATGTGGGTTTTAAGCATTATACTACTGCAACAACATCAACTTCCCTAAAAACCGTGGAATGCATGAATAAAATGAAAGATTCAAGAAAATCCTGCTTGAAGTTTTGTTGTACTTATTGTGGTGGACACACTCCAGTTACCACAAAACTCTACCACAAATTTTGTGGTAAACTTTGGAGTAGTTAATGAGGTTGGAATTGTGGTAAACAAGTCATACTCACCTCGTGGAGTTCTATGACAATTTGGTACGTTTTGTGGGTGGTAGGATTTGTGGTACAGTTTGTGGTATGACATTTCATTTTGTTGTAATTACCACAAAACGTTTTGTGGTAAGTACCACAAAAGTTTGAGGTGGGAATTGTGGTAGAGCCATCTTGACTCTTGACAAAGTAGTGAGAATTTTTGATTTTCACCAAAAAGTGTGTGGTAATGTTGATTTTCATCGAAAATTGATGTCGATGCTGGAGTATTAGTACCAACACAGGGTACAAGAAAGAACATGTGGAAAGTAAATATTTTGGTCTAAATGGATGAGACACTACAGAAAGCTCACTTTCATCTGATTCTTTTGGTGTATCACACACAAGCAACGTTGGCCTAATCAAAAGTTATCCCCATCTGTCAAAATCAAGTTGGCATTAGTTATTCATGATATTTCTGGTTCTCAAAACCAGCATGTTATGATAGGACCTTCTACAGGCTTGTATGTTGTTCAATTATTCGAAAGACTGTTTTCTGTTGGAGTGATTATGGAAGTCTTCAGCTGCATCATCATTGGTGTTAGTCTTGTTATTATTTGCCTCTACATGACTGCTTTCGAACAGATTATGCAATGAGACTGGAACAGAAATGAACACTTAAATAAATCTTGTCTAAATTCCATGACATCAACATCCTTATTCTTTTTTATTACTACGTCAGTCCGTAAAAGCAGAGATAAATATCCCTTTTGGATGATGTAGTTGATGGTTGTTCAGATTGCTTAGAAGAGGGATACCATTAAAGTAGTTGCTTTTCTTCTCTAGAGCCAAGAGAAAGGTTTTATCAAGCTAGGCCATTTCAATACTTGATATCTTGTCACCCCCATCTTCAATGTCAAAGTCTAAATTGATTGTTTTTGATATTATATTCTCTCCAGATACCTCTATACACTTTTTCTGAAGTGGTATCCATTGCAACAGTTGCCTCCTAATTGCTGGACCTTCTGGAATATGATGTGCCTAATTGAGCTCTTCTCCATCACATCAAGTTTCAAGCAATGCTCTATCAATTGGCAAACTAGAATTGCCTACTCATGGAAGCTAACCCCAAAGGTCAAATGATACAAAGGCTTGTTTCCTAGTGAACAGTTCCTAGTGAACAGTGGATGTGTGTTATACCTCCAACAAACAAAATGGCACCTAATACTCCAATAAGTGCATTGATTATCCCTCATCCAAGCTCCAAGTTTTTCTGTCATTTGACTGAAGAATTCAACAGCTCCATTGGTAGAGGAACAATGTGGTGATCCCCCAACCATGCAGCATTCAGGCCAAACCTTTCTCACCTTGAGGATTAAGTCATCAATATACAAAGAGGAAAAGGCACAAGTACATGGGAAGATACTTATACCACAAATGATATTTGTCTCAGAACACTTACTTTGTTGTCAAGAGTGATCTGTCTTCCAGCCTTAGCCTGGTCCTAGTTGTTCAACTCTCTGCCATTGTCAGATGGAAGAATTGCTTGTGGACCAAGGTAACAGAAGATGTTAAAAAGGTCACCTGCCACTGCTGAAGTCCTCTAAGATGTCAGAGGTGGCAAAACGCCATGTTTAGTGAAATAGTCAATGCAATAAACCAGAAAAATCCGATCTGGCATGGTCTGAACAGCGCCAATGTCAACAATTTTTTCAGACAGCAAATCTATGTGTTAGAATTGGCTGGTGACCCACAGTTGGTTTCTTGCATTGATTTTTTGAATACATGTGTCGCCTGTAGCACTAGAGATTGTGCATACAACCCATGATATCTTTTAATACTGCTTCATGGCATGGTCATGCAAAGTACAGACATAGGCAAAGAATCTGTGTCTCATGCATCAACAAACACAGTTGTTCCTGGGAGAGATTGGTAGTGATTTGGGGCAGTTGCATGACTCATCTTTTTCTCTCAATTGCCAACAGGAACTGCCCCATGAAAAGGTTTCTGAGAAAGAAAACCTGTCTTGGATATCTTGGCTGAGAAACACCTATAGTAGATATGGGTGTTTCCCAGGAAGCAAAACTTCTTAGAATTTGGGCCAGTGGTGGCTTGTCCACTTTTATGGTATGTAAAAAAGGGCAGATCAAACACATGTCTTTGCATCATGAGCTTGAATAATCCCACAGTGGGCTTGTTGATGGATCACTATATTTTTTCTCCTTGGAAAACCTTACAAATACTAGACACACCTGTAGATTATAGATGTGGCTCTAGATAAACATGGCCGTTTTAAATACAGGCACTACCAGATATATAATTGTTAGGGTGGAAACTATCTCACTCTCATCAGACCATTCAACAGAAGATTCAGGTCCAACAAAGCGTGAATGTCATGGAGTTGTAAGGTGTCAAAGGAATAGAGTGCACAACCAGGGTACATTCTACAATTTCAAAAGTAACTTGTCAACAATCATCTGATGCATTCTATGAAGGGAATCTTCATCCTGACCTCATGAACAAGCCAAAATCATGATTGCCATTGTCTATATGGTACACGATGAGCCCAATACATTCATATTCCTGTTGCTGTATCCAATTTAGGAATGTTGTTCTAGGCTCGACAAAACAAAAGGTTACATTAGCTGACTAATTCAGGGGAACGAGAGATTTTTATCTCATTGACCTTGAGTTCAAATCCCTCGTAAAGCAGACAATGATTGGAAGGATGAGAAATTTTTGGTGGCACGAAAAGACTCTGAGGCACCTTTGGATCTTAAGGTCACAACATATTTATGTGCAGTCAAATGTGATGACACAATTTTGGACTTGACCGTGACAATATGGCCGTTTGAGACATTCCAATCGTTGAGTGCCTTCAGAGTTCATGCTAAAGTTTCTTATGACAGAAAAGAGATCAACACTTATGAAAATCCAGTTTTCATTGAAAACTTGTGATCATTGAATATGTGTTGATGGTCCTGCAATGAGTCTGGACTATAGTATTGAGCTAAATGCTCGTGTATTATGATGCATGGATTAAATATTCTGTTGTCCATGACAGTGACAAAAGGGAGAAACAATCCACCCTTCAAAATGCATCACTGTAGAACAGAAGGAAGAATTCCCATCTATTAAAAACAATATATTTGAAGATAACAAAGCATAGCAAAGCACTCATCAATGCCAAATGCATGATTTAATTCCAAGAGCAGAACAAAGTGATGACAAGTACCAGGAATCCATTCAGAATTGAGGATAGAGAAAAGTTGACTTGAATGATGTCAATATACCAAAAAGAAGTCTGCATAGAGTAAGTATGATAAATATTTTGTTACGTATACTGTTCATTTCCTCCAAATAACACAACAACAAAGAAGGTTCAAAGAAGTCATCTGTAAATCCTGAGAGACTTCCAGCAATTTGTGTGCTTTATAAGGTGAAGTCATCTTCCAACACTCTGATGATGAGAAACTGGGAAGCAGCTTGATCCAACCCATGTCAAAGTTACTTTATTCCTTTGATTAGATTCTAATATGATGTCTCTGAATTTGAATGACTTTTACCAATTTAACACAAGAACCTATGCCAGAAATAGAGAGAATACCACCATTGCTATTATCTTGTCTGCTAAGGAGTCAAAGAAATTGAAGTATGCCATCAATGCTGGTACTGCAATGAAAACATAACCTGTTGATAATATACTAGTGGTGTCACCAAAACAAAGAGCATTCATATGAATACTTCACGAGCGAGTTAGAGAAAGAATTGAAGATACAAACCCTGTCCATTTCTCTGTCATGCACTTTAATTTTATTTTCAATATTTTCAGGATCATTTATCAAAAAGCACGTTTCTTGTATTGATCAATGCCGCTACGCAGTGTCTTACACAGTACAAAGGCAACATCAAAAGAGTTGTGAGGATCAAAAGAAGAAACCACCACCACATCTAAATCTAGTAGTAAAATTGAGTAGAGAATACTTAATTTACAAGACCCTCCAGGATATAATTTAAACCACACTTAAGAACATGATAGAATTTAAGAAGAAACATGTACATTCACCTAAGGTCCAGCCAGGTAAAATGACTGAATTATTTCAAAACTGAGCAGGAAGTTTTCCTTTCCATCAGCATCACACTGTGAAGAACTATGACTGACATTGACGATGACAATGACAGTAGACTTGTCAGTTTTCACACCGCCACCCAACTTTCAAAAAAGATATTGTCATTACCAAGCAATCAAAGCAAGAGAAGTCTGTCTCAAAAATTTGAATGCACAGAGAAAATGCTAATGTTGAAATAATCGGATTTTGTGAATTCGAGTACATCATTGACATAATGAAGACAACAATAATATATTAATAACATTTGGGAGGAAAACTGTTTCAACCTGTATACCATAAATCATCTTGTGTCATGTATAGAACTTCTCTGAGCATCAGTAATCATAATTACAGGCGGCACCTTCATTATCATCCCTTGGCCCTGAAAGTGGATTGCTTATTTTTCTATCAAATAATTAATGAAACCAAATATATCAATGGTAGAAATGCCAACCCATCTAATCATCATGCATACTAAGAGTTTGTATCTGCACTATAACAAAGTATATTTCACCATTTATTCCTTTTTGAAATGACCTAAATACAACCAATGAGACTAAAGTCATTTTATAGTCATTGTATCCCACATGTGATACTTAGTCTGTTTCCCCGAAACCCTAAATCTCAAACCCAAAATCCATTTCTGAAGTAGAGTCACAAGTCATATAATCATGCTGAGCAGCAACAGTATTTTGACAAGATGCATCAAGAGATTCTTCCATGCTAACTCTTGGATCATTAACAGAGGGGGGAGGGCGTCATGAACAGAATCAGGACTGATCACTTCTGTCCATGTATCTTGGTTGAAGTGAACTTCTTTGTGGAAGTATTACCTGCTCAAATACACTAAACCTGAAACCACCTTGTGATGTCCATTTATACATGAGGTCCAGTTTCCTTGTCTAAACCACATACAAACTCCACTGCTTAAGAGTTAAGATCTGCCTACCTAATTAGTAGGGATTGAAAAAAGCAAGTACTTTAGGTTTGCTAGTGATACCCATGCACAAAAATAAAATTTGTATCTGCATATCAATCTGAGAATTCTGAAGAGATGAGAAGAAATTTTTAGTACTCACTCCCATGCACACACAGGGCATTTGGGTCACAACTCATAGCAAAATGCACGGTATTGTTGTAGTTTCCCTTCTACTTATGTAGATAATGGTGTTGAATTTTCTACAAAAAAATCCTAACAAAATATTGCAGGTTGGTCTGTCCATCTCCAGAATCTGACAAAATGAAAAAAAAGCATCAAAGGAGCATAACTTACATTCCACTCATCACACATCATACACCCCACAGGATGTACCATCCTCATACATACTACTCACATACCACACACACTCTTCTCATAAATATAAAACAATAGTCAATTAAAACGTCAAAGAGAATACAACTACCAGAGCTAACTAGAAAATTTATGGGAGGATGACAGGAGGAAGCTCTGATGAAAGCTAATGCTCCAAGGCTGGTGGTTTTAGCTAGATTGTTGCATTGTCTGAGGAGTTTACATGACCTTTGGAAGGAATTTGAGTTTGGGTATAGTGGATGTAAGCTGGGAAAGGTGTGGACTACTGTCAAGTGTGGAAGATACAGATTCTATTATTACATACCACAGGAGGAAGGAATCTGAAACATGAATCCAATACTTTTTGGAGAGTATGTTGTTGGTGGTGGTGTATGCAATTGTGTTTGAGAAGGTGTTTCAGTTGGTGTGTAGGTGGCATACTACAGTAAAACTCTGGGCACAGGTTACACCAGGATATAGGTTACACTGGGCTAGTTTCCTTGACATGTTGTTTTTTGCTTTTGTTTACAACATGTTAAACACACCCGGACCCTCATGGATGGTTTCTCCATGTCATCAGCAGCATACCTATATTTATAGGGCTGAGTAACTCCGGCTGGTTGTTGAGATATTGATATTCACTGCAAAACTCACGTCACAACAATTACACAACAGACAGAAATGATTGGAATAATTATAAAGCACATTGTTAGTGCTTGCAGTCTCCAGCAGGTTAGAAATGACAGGAACAAGGTACCATACCCTACAAAAAACATAGAGTAACACTTCAAGATACCAATTTTATTTTACAAGCTTTGTTTGGGGTAAAAGTTAAATTGAATTGTATCTGTTGACATTTTGACATCGTACACCCCGGGTTTTACGGTAGGTGGTGATGGAGTTGGTGCTTGTATTCGCATTGGTGTAGATGCAGGTGCAACTATCAGAGTTATTCTTGGTATTGGTGTTGGATGTGGTGTGACGGACAGTGTTCAAGAAACGGGCATGAAGTGGGCTCTGAAAAGCACTTGGTTTTTATCATCTACCGTGAAAATTGAATTATATCATCCACCACAGTTTCTTCTAAAATTAGTGTTTTTTCTTAGTTAATTGCCCTCTACATTTCTTAGGCCAAGCCGAATGCATTCTGCTTAAGTAGAGCAACACCCCTATATGTGTAGCTCCCCACATGTCCTTCTGGTTATCGAGATATGTGATTTCTCCAATATATCCCCTACACACAGGCACATCACATCCACACAGCATGACCAACCTACCATACGGACAAAAGCAAAACATTTTTCAATCATCTTGGTGGGATTCCTTCCAATGGATAATAGCTGGTCATGTGAGTGCCATCCTTCTGGATGCGGCAACTCTTGGATCTGTGAGAGTTCGCTCCACATTGTAGGGATGCAGATTCATCTGCGGTTGGTCGATGGGAGTCGTTCAGGCGGATGGAAGGTTGGGTTGACGTGTTTGTTTTGCGGTGTGGGAGTATGCTTTGGGGAGTAGTGGAGTCCGTCTCAATGGATGCATTTATCCAATCATTGAGACAGTTCTCCCCAATGTCGCGAACTCCAGCAAGCAATCTCTGTTTCATCGCAACTGCAGATAGGCGGTCGCGGAACTGTTCATTCGGACCAAACTGGAGCTTAGAAGCAGCGCTGACTCCCACCGATGGCATTTTTATTACATGTAAAACCACTCATACCCTTGTTTCATCCACACATTCCTTGCAACCTGATTAGGAATGTGGGTATAAGCATCAACAAGCCATTCAGCCACTTGTTGCGAGATGGCTCCTTTGCGACTCCATTCACCATGCCTCCTTCATCATCATACAATCCTCCCACTTTGCACACATCAAACTTTTGAGGGGTTTGTTGATTCCCACATCAATGGGTTGGCATAAGTAAGTGCATCCCGCAGAGATGTGGATGACTTCAATGTCCATCATCTGAATGCAGTTCACTACTGAACCCATCTGATGAATGCGGTATGCATCGAGGACGAGAATGGGTGGAGGTCCATCAGGATCTCTCTGGTCTCTCTCCTCCTTGTATAGTGTAAGGACAAGGTTGATCCACGCATGCATTTGGTCTTCATCCATTCACGCTTTCATCTGGCATGTGTACTTTCTGGTTGTAGGGTAAGCGCTAAACTCATGAGAAGCAATGCGTCCGTTTGATGCCCCTTTGAAAATCATGAAGGGTAGAAGCATCTTTCCACTTGCAGTCACAGTCGCCACTACTGCTGCTCTTTTCATGTCCGTTGTCGATGTGTGCATGTGGACAGTTCTTGATCCTCTTGTGTTGAGAGTCTTGCTTGAGTGGTATGAGTATGTGACGGGGGTTTGGTCCATGTTTAGGATGTCGTCCCTGTTCTGGTCAACAATCCTTTCTTGCGTCATAGCAATGAAGTCTATTGAGGATTCTTCTGTTTCACGGAAATGTTTCTGGGTGGTATGGGTTGCCATACCCTGCGTCAAGCCAAGATGCTTTGTGAAGCGATGAACTATCTGCACCTGCGCAGTAGTAGACTTTTGGTCTAACCTGGGAACAAGAAGTACGGCCTCCCTTGTCCATGCAGTTTGTGCATTGAATACCCTGTTCACGCAAGCGGTAGGCAAAGTAAGACAATTGATCTTTCATGGGAGTGAGAAGACCAATACATCCTGTGTAGATCTTCCGGGCTGTCCCATTGGTGTTGCATGAACAGAAGCTTACTTCTGAAGTGAGATCATCTACCTTGGAAATGACTAACTTCCAGCTGCAATAATACAGTGGATGAATGCCCATTGAGGTGCAGGCTTTCCTACAGGAATTTCCACGAATTACAAGGGTATTGGTGGCATGGAAAGCCTCATGCTTCTCCTTGAGGGAGTACAATTTACGGACTGATTCCAGTACCATTATTGATTTGTAATGATTAATATATTAGCATTAACATAAATCTAGCACATTTTAAAAGCAGTTTCTACGTTTTCATTACATTATCGTTTCTCTTCATTATGCTACATTTTTGGGTGAACATGTTTCGCTTCGCTAGAGCCAAACATTCAACCAACACAGGAAACCATACAGCACTTCCTTGCCTCAATACAGGGCATTAGTCTTCTGTAGCAATAGAAGATAGACATCTCAAATTTGAGATGCAAAGGAGAAGCGTGAGCATTCAAATGTTGAGGTGACGGCGACGGTGATGGCGATGATGAAAGATGCTGGGATGATGACTGAAAATGGGCAGAGCCGCTCCGCATCAATTTTTGGGGTGAACGAAATGAGGGACATTTCTGGTGTGAACGACCACAAAAAAGGAAGTATTACCCCTACGAAGTAAATAGCAACGACACAATTGAGCATTTAACAAGGAGTCTACACTAACTTTGTCCGGAGCGTGATATGTATCTTTTGACATTTTCAGGGTCTGACATAGGCCGAAGTTGAGGGAAATGGTCCAAAAAAATTAAATTTAAGCAGTTGAACCAAACAAATGTAAGTTAAAGCTTTCATACAAAATTTCAAGACTTTTTTACTACTGAAGTAAACAACTCTAACAACTGTTCCGAAACATCATCCATAGTTGTTGTAATAAGCAACAACTCCCAAAATATTGGGAGTCCAGAGAAAAAAACTCTCCCTCTCTCACCTCTCTCTCTCTCTCTACAATACCTAGAGAGAGATTCTATGAGCAGAGCCAAATGAAGTGCATTGGTTGTAATCGGGTTGCTTGGGAACAGAGGAACCCTTTTTGAGTTCGCTCCGTTCACAGATGGTTTTCTGAAAAGTCGTCCGTTCGGAGAAGTTTCATCCGTTATGGCCGATACTTGAGAAAAGGATGTATCTTAAGATTCATCTTTTTCTCAAGTATCGCCATTTCCGCCAATTCGGACGATTCTTGGTACTAAGGTTGAAAGTTAAATTTTCTCGTAGAAATGCTACTGATTCCTAATAGACTAGGATGAATCTGTGTGCGAAGGGCGATTTTTGAAAATCATCCTTATAGACAAGATTCGTCCGTTTTGGCCTAAATCGGCTTAATCTTGAGGAAACGGACTTATTTCCAAGAATCGTCCTTTCTCAAAGAAACGTCCGTTCGCTATGATTGGCAGTTGCTACATGAATTTCCCCGATCCAGCTGCTTAATCAAAGCAGCTGTCATATTGCCGTTCAGCAGGACGTTGAGGAATTTGTTGAGGTTGAGTATTATGATCAGTTGAAGGAGTAAGTAGGGTATGATGATATTATACCACTACCTAGTTGAAGATATAATCCAGGTTCCAGTTTGTTCTTGTATTATTCCAAGAAGTAGAAAAAATAAAAAAAGATCTCTTCGTAGAGTTAGTCTTGTATTATAGGTAGATTGCTCCTTAAACAAAATGATTCAATCAATAGCCTCCGTGGGCTATTTCCCTCAACTTCGCCAAGAATCAGCCATTTTTGTACCCCAGGGTACAAAACCTTGAGCATGAATCAGCCTTTTTGTACCCCTGGGTACAAAACCTAAATAGGAGCATTCTCAGGACCCCAAGTAGGAGAGTCCACCTCCCGGCGGCATGGACTCCCCAACATGGAAGTTCAGAACCCCAAACAAGAGAGCACTCTTTTGGAAGATCTAAACATCTTTCAGAAGGGTATAGACATACCATATTGTGTAGAAGTCTACACAATGTTCGTTTGCATCGTTTGGACTGGAGTGCAGTTCCACTGCCTTTCCATCCTCACAATAGCACAAAATATAGCTCATAAAATCAATTCTTCGACACCTGTCGAAACTACCTATAATTTTCGCGTGATTTTTTTACGGCGATTTTCGGCTCAGGTCACTATCTATAGATAACCGTGGTGCGACCCGGCGCACGAAGCCATCGACATCAAACCTTCCGACCGCAGTGCGCTAACAATTTTTTATCGCGGCGGCAATTTTAACTTTTCGCACCAGCGATCGTTTTGCCGCGATCGACGATTTACCAAAATCGCTACACGATCGACAAATTCCTACGGTTTCGCGATCTACGAGCTCTCCAAAATAATCCCGCGATCAGCGGCATCAGCGATAAACGGCGATCGACTTCTGCGATCGGGGATTCCTACGAGTCGGATTAATTTCGTGATCGAGAATTCTCGCGAAATACCTTGGAGCAAGACTTTCAAGAAATAAAAGCCGACGAAGAAAAATTTAAAATAAAAAAAAAAAAAATTCTTTTTCGAGCTAACCTCAACAGGGCACCCAAGACCTTCTTCAAGGCCTTGTTTTATAATAGCCCTTGGCGAGGCAATCAAGAGGATGTCGACCAGCAAATCAAGCCCAGAAGGACTCAAGCCACAGGAGTGTGAGCGGAGTTCAGGGAGGTCAAACCACCCATTTCCTACATTCCCACTGCCATGGACACCCGAAGGTAATCAACAAAATCAAGGTCTCCAACAAAATGACCTTGTCTGTCACCGTCTTCGATGAGGAAGTCCTGAACAGTTCCTCAACCATGTCCAGACCTCGATGGAAATAATTTCCCAGAGAGGCAGACACGGACTACTGAGGGAAGCCTGTAAGGCAGATGCAAAGGCTGAGGCAAAACTGACTGCGGCCACTGCGGCCAAAGCCAAGTTCAAAGGACGGATGAAAATTCCCCGTCCTCCAGTCGTGGAACAAAGCAACTGCTGCTAAAATCCACACCAGTGAGGCCCTAGTGTCCGCTGGCCAAGCGATCTTCCTGCAGTACTCCACTCAATTGTCGGAGACCGTGTCCTTGGACCACCATCGTTGGGAGCAAATCAATTGCGAACCCTGGACCGATGTGTATGGGACAGAGCATCCCACAAAACGCCCGGCATCTTGGACCTCCTTTCAGGAATGTGTCCAGTTGCACCTGCAGACCGTCTTCAGGACTGGATGCAGCGAGCAAGAACGTTTCTACATCAGCAATGGGCTGAAGAAACCAAACAGGGTACCCACCAGGGACTTTGTGCAGAGGATCCAGCGCCTAACGGGTATGTGGAACTCTTGCCGTGCCTGTTTTACTCTTCCAAGGCTGCAAAGTCTACAGTATGCGGGCCATTTGATGATGCCGACTTGGCAAGCCACATCCTCAGGATGGTTCCTAGGAACTGGCAGGACCAATATGAGCTCAGTGGAGCTTTGGTACCACAGAGTGTCAGGGAACTTCTCGAAGTCCTTGAGCATCGAGAAGGCCTACCCACGAGAAGGTTGGAGAAGGACCCAAGACCGTAGCCAAGGCTAACGACTCATCTAGGAAGAAGATGGTCTCTTTTAGTGACCGGATTCCGAAGCGTCGCACAGAGAAGTACTGTTCTCTCTGCAAGAAACATGGGCGCACATACCACCCACAACACTCCGGATTGCGGAAGTATGACTCAATGGGACCCCGAAGTCAAGCTTCAAGGGAGAACCAAATGGAAACTCTCGTGGACTAGAGACCTGCTCGAGGAGGAAGTAGCTATGCGCAGCTATCCGCTAAAATCGACAAACTTACCAAGTCCAACAAGAAAATGAAGCAGCTATCGGAAAAGAAGCGTAAGCATCACGAAATGAGCGACAGTGATGATTCAGACTCATCTTGAGATGATGGGTTGGGGAGTACTAAGAAATTGTGTAGTAAAATCGATTGTAATGAAATGATTAACACTTATCTTAGTCGATTAAGACTTCCCCACGTGCCAACATAACATTTTCTGGTTCAAACAAGACATGTTCGAACCTGGCAGAAGACCTAGGAAATCTTCCAGTCAACCTTACACAGAGTGAAACAATAACGAATTGTCGGACCCGAACTGTCGGGTGACCTTTTCAATAGTGTGAACCCCCTTGACAGGTAAAGAAGGGCAGGTCACTACTGTAGTAGCACAAGCACGCTATAAGCGACTGAAAATCCAGCCCGTAAGAATATCGAACACTCTACAGGGCGTCGTACCAGTAACACAGTCATCAGGATCCTACTAGACAGTGGATCTGATGGTGATCTCCTGTTCCATGCAAAGAGGAACGGAGCGCTTTCCTACTTGACTAGGCAGGTGCCAAAGTCTTGGCGCCGCGTCGAATGGGAGCTTCTAACCAAAGGAAGGAGCGAAGTCAACTTAAAGTTCTTTGAGTATTCGAACAGTAAGGAGTACACAGTGACTCGGCGTAGTAGAGTATGATAAGAAAAGATGGCTAAGCCAGCGTTCGACCTCATTCTTGGATGTCAAACCATGAAAGAGCTCGGAATTGTTCTAGATTTTCGAACAAAAGAAATAACCATTGATCACATCATTTTGCCAATGAGAGACATCAATAGTCTGACCTCATCAAACTTGGATAAAGCCTGGGCTGTTAACAACAGCATGGCAAATGAACGCAAAGTACGCAGGGCGACACAGCGGGTAGTTAAAATCCTAGATGCAAATTATAAAAGGCAGACCTCCAATCAATTGTTAGCACCAATTGTACTCACCTAAGTCTCCAAGACCAAAACTCGTTGCTGGAGTTACTCACAGAATTTGAGGAACTTTTGACGGAACACTAGGTGATTGGAACACAGAGCCTGTGTCCTTCGAACTTAAGGAGGCGCAAAGCCATATCATGGCAAGGCATACCCAGTACCAAAATCTCGCAAAGAAACAACTATCAAAGAACTGAATAGATTATGCGAACTGGGAGTGGTAGAGTTTCAGCCCGAATCGGAATGGGCGTCACCATCATTTATCACTGGAAAACAAAGACGGAACTGTACGCTTTCTCACTGATTTTAGAAGTAAATAAGCGACTAGTAAAGCCGTTTCCATTACCCAAAATCAGTACAGTCCTGCAAGAGCTAGAAGGATTTACCTATGCTACAACCCTAGATTTAAACATGGGTTATTATACCATTAGACTGGATCGATTCATCCAAAATATGTACCCTCATTTTCCCATGGGGCAAGTATTCTTACCTCCGTTTGCCAATGGGCATCGCAGGTTCACCAGACATCTTTCAAGCAAAAATGTCAACACTAATGGGAGCCTTAGAGTTCGTGCGAGCTTACCTTGATGATTTGTTATGCATCACAAAGGCAAACCTGGAAGACCACCTTGACAAATTGAAAATGGTGCTTACCAGGCTACGCGAGGCGGGCTTGCGAATCAACGCCCGAAGTCGTCATTCTGCACCTTTGAAACAGAATATCTAGGTTATACCCTCACACGAACAGGGATTAAACCACAGCAGAAAAGGTACAAGCGATTCTCGCGATTTCATCGCCGAAAAATGTCAAAGACCTCCGTAAGTTCCTGGGCATGGTCCAGTACTATAGAGATCTTTGGGCAAGGCGCAGTGCTTGCCCCACTCACCTCACTGGTAGGAGAGTGCGGTCACACCAAGGTCACCAGAGCCAACAAGGCGAAAAACGTCCATGGTACTGGGACACGGTGCATCAAAAGCATTCGATGACGTTAAGACTTCAATTGCCAAGGATGTAGTCTTAGCCTATCCCGATTATTCAATGGAATTTGAGATATATACTGATGCCTCGTCTAAACAACTAGGATCAGTTATCACCCAGGGTAATAGGCCCCTTGCGTTCTTCAGCAGGAAGCTGTCGACAACGCAACAGAAGTACAGCGTGACCGAACTAGAACTACTGGCCATAGTGGAAACACTCAAGGAGTTCAAAGGCATGTTGTGGGGACAAAGATTAAAAGTCTACACAGACCATAAAATCTAATCCAAGGCGCCCTCGGATTAACCTCTGACCGTGTCTACCGATGGAGATTGCTCCTCGAGGAGTTTGGCCCAAATTGTTTACATTAAAGGCATACATAACACTGTTGCCGGCGCCATCTCGCTTAGACATTGGACCAATGCCAAGTGAGCACGAGAACTGGATGCGTTCACCAAATGCTGGTGTCATTACACCATGCAAGAAGAAGTGCGATAGACACCTCTGCATACCAAGAGGAAATGAATCTGGTATTTGCAAACACCGCGAAGAAGATGTAATCTACCGTTAACGAAGAGATTGCAGAAGCACAAAAGCGATGCCAGCTTGAAGATTGAAAGACCAGTACTCGACACAATTGGTCGACATATCTCTAAGGAAGGAAAAATGGTCATTCAAAGATCTTCAACACCGTGGTTGGTACCACCACTATCTACAGCACCCTGGACACTAGACTCAGAAGAAACCCTTAACGCTGATGTACTGGAAGGTATGGAAATACCGTCCGTAAATATGTCAAAAACTGTGCATGCCAAGTCAACAAGAGGCATAAGCATAAGTACGGAAACTCCCTACTAAATTCGCCATCACAAACCCTTGGGATGTACTATGTGTGACCTTATTGGCCCGTATACAATCAAAGGTAAAGATGGGACAGTAATTGATTTCATGTGTCTGACTATGATTGACCCAGCTTCTAGCTGGTTTGAAATAGTTGAACTACCGGTAATCACTGAGGCGATTATTCCCTGGATACAAAGGCGGAAGGGTAAAAAGACCCATGAGGAACCTAAGTTAGCATACTTTGATAAGTCATCAGCAATGATCAGCAACTTAGTGAACAAGACCTGGTTTAGTAGGTATCCGTTGTCAATACATAATTTATGACAATGGAAGCGAATTCAAACTTCACTTCAAAGCCCTATGTGACTCATATGGGATCACGAGTAAGCCTACCAGTGTCAAGAATCCTGGCGAAATGCAATTCTAGAACGAGTGCATCAGGTGATATCATCTATGCTCGAACAGCTGAAATAGACATGGCCCCTTCAGTAGAGACAAGCGATATAGACAAGTTAATGTGAGCGTTGCTTGGGCCATTCGCTCAACATACCACACAGTACTAAAAGCCTCCCCAGGTGCAGCCATCTTTGGACGGGACATGTTGTTCGACATCCCCTTCCTGGCCGACTGGAATAAAATTGGAGAATATAGGCAACACCAAACAGACCAAAACACAGAGCGAGAAAATAGCTCACGTCGTGATTGGGACTACAAAGTTGGTGATCAAGTACTTCTTAGAAAGAGATGGTATGGTGAAAGTAGATATGAAAGTGATCCTTGGACTATCACATCAGTTCATACAAATGGCACCATCAGGATTCAACGCGAACCAAATCAGAAAGACTGAATATACGAAGAGTTACACCTTTTTTAACAACCAAACTTAAAACCGTATTAAATGTCAGTTTCAAAGACAACAACGGTCTCTCCCTCTTCAAACAACACTTACTCGTTACACATGTTTAACAAACTCTTTAGTTCGTTATTGTTACTCTCATGAGAACCCATTTTTTCACCTAAAAACACAGGTTTTTGGTTCCTTTTTACCTGATACTCCATTCGTGAGGCGAGTGACATAGGCCAAGAATCAGCCATTTTGTACCCCAGGGTACAAAACCTAAATAGAGCATGAATCAGCCTTTTTGTACCCCTGGGTACAAAACCTAAATAGGAGCATTCTCAGGACCCCAAGTAGGAGAGTCCACCTCCCAGCGGCATGGACTCCCCAACATGGAAGTTCAGAACCCCAAACAAGAAGCACTCTTTTGGAAGATCTAAACATCTTTCAGAAGGGTATAGACATACCATATTGTGTAGAAGTCTACACAATGTTCGTTTGCATCGTTTGGACTGGAGTGCAGTTCCACTGCCTTTCCATCCTCACAATAGCACAAAATATAGCTCATAAAATCAATTCTTCGACACCTGTCGAAACTACCTATAATTTTCGCGTGATATTTTTTACGACGATTTTCGGCTCAGGTCAGGGTCTCATAATCCGATTTTTAGGGTAAAGTATGTTAAAATACCACATCCCATTTCATGTACTTTCCAGATGGTCAGTGTTTGTGCGTGGTGTCATATTATTACCATATGGCAGAGGCACGATAAATAAGATGCTCATTTTTTGTGGTGCATAAGGAAGGAAGTTACCGTCACAGATTTGGCATCTTCCAAAAATTTAACTCTGTCACAGATATACCAGAAATGGCAGCGACCTAGTCATCACCACATTATTGTAAGGAAGATTTTTTTGTAAGGAATAGACATTTACGCCTCTCTATTCTGCTTCTTATTACAAGTTATGGTGGACGACAGTGTTCATAGAGGGGTGAGAGAGCATATTGATTAGAAGAGAACCATTAATTTGTTTCTAATTTTCACTGTTATGAAAGATTATGTAAAGGTCCATAAATTTTGAACAAGACAGAGACGAGACTATTGTACAGTACCATACTAAAAGTGGGGTTGGGGTGGTGCCTGTAACCAGAATGTCTTGGCAATTCTACTTGTTCCTCTTGTGAATACCTACCAGATATTTAGCGATAGGGATACCGTAGTATTAGTATTGTAGGATGGAGGTACATACCTCTACCTAGCCTCTACCCAGCCTCTGGTATTGTACCTGTATTGTACCATACCCTCCTTGCATCATACATCTATGACTATCTATGATCACTCTCCCGTCACCCATTTTTCATGAGAGGTGAAGTTTCGAAGTTGATTGGTTTGAGATCGCCTATATGGAGCCTTACCCGAGAGATCTTCCCTTTCTTTCGAATGATATCGCTTTGTGGGATAATAATGTTGGCGCAGCCAATGTCATCGTTGATTCATTAGCATAGAGATTGTACCGTTTGGGCACTCAAGAAGAACGTCTTGATTGATGGTTTGTCGATGATGCTCTTCCGTTTCAGGTGGCCTCAGTTCTGGTGATTCCGAACAACTGAAATGTTTCTGTTTTCATGAAATCGTTGGTATGGAGCAATGTATCGAGCTAATATACAATGTTAGCCCCTTCGTTGGGGGGACATCACCTAGATTAATTGATCATTCTTCGTCACTGATTCCCTCCCTTCTTAATCTCTATTTTGTTTCCTCAGATTTACGAGACCAATATCCCGGTTTCAATTCATCTAACCCAAACCAGCAACAATGAGCAACACTGGCGATTCCCAATCGAAAATCGCCGCGAGCGATGGCAACGCCGCAACGCCATCGACACCGGGCAATCAATCAGCAGCAAAGATATTTTCGGAGCTCCATCGAGAAATGGAACTCTCCGCCCGCGCCACCAACGAATCAGGGCAACTCGTCAAACGCCGCCCCAGGCACTTACGGCCAGCATTGACGAAGAAGCGAAAGGCGGCAGAGAAAGAGGATCGAACGGAGATGGCCATGGAAGTTGAGGATGACAAAAAACGTTTACGTGGGAGTAAAGTCGCATTTGAAGACGTGGTTTTGAATAGCATGCCTCTCTCAGGGGTCGGGTGTGAGTCGCCTGCTGTGGAGAAGGGAGAGGGAGATGATGAAGTAGATGCAGATGAGATCTTGCGGGATGTGGCAGAGTTAGGCATTGACATAGATTTAGACGAGGAGTACAACGAAGAAGATGGAGATGACAATATGGATCCTGATAAGGAAGAGGGCGATAGTGACGGCGATGACGACTCCGACGACGATGATCAGGACAAAGAATGTCAAAATAATGCAAATCAGGCATTTCTTGTTCCTTTGATCCCACCAATGGATGTCGAACATCAACCAGAGGAAAGCACGAAAACACCACTTCCAGAAGCCAGATCAACCCGAAATCAAAGCGGAAAAAAGAAGCGCGTAATGTTTCGCCTTCGCGACTTTTCCTCCCATCGTCTCTCCCTCCGCCATGGCGAGGCCCTTGCAGCACATATTCGTGGCGATTCTGAATCTGCTATTCAAAAGTTACGAGACGTTGCGAAGGCGGCTCCGGGTGCACCGCAGGTGTATTCTAGTTTAGGGATGGTGTATGAGAGTATGTTGGACGAGTTGGATAAAGGTATGAATTCAGACAAGAAAGGAAAGAATGAGCTGTCTCATCAGAAGAGGAGAATTGAATTAGCACAAAAAACATATGCGTCTTTGCACGTAGCTGCGGTACTATGCAAGAAAGATTTCGTACTCTGGGAGCGGTCGGGAGATGCAGCAATGAAAATGGTTCAGATATACGACGCCATGATCCAAAATAGTAATGACGATGTGACCGAAGAAGACTTTTTACTTTACAACAGTGCTAAATGTCAAACCGAACGCAAGCAATGGCTGGAACATGCGTTTTCTGCCTATTCATCAGCAGACAACCTTCGCCCCCCAGGAGTAGACGTTCCTTGCAAGCTTGCACGAATACACATGGAACTTGGACATTTCATCGATGCATTATCAATCTTGACTGATTTAAGAAACAGAGGAGTTACATCTTCCACGGGTTTGGAGGGATCATACCCATGTTGGCTCCTGTATGCCGATCTCATGATGAAAATTGGCTTTGAATGTAAGCAGTGGAATGAGGGAACCAGCACTAACCAAAGTTACATGGAAAAACGTTGGCTGCGAAAGTATTCCAGCACATTTGATTGGAAAGAGCGGCGTCTTCAGGCATTATGTCTTGCATTGGAGGCTGCGGCTGGTTCAAAGTCTTGCGCAATGTTAAATAAACGGATGAAGGATAGGACAAAGCAGTTATTCGTAAACGAAAAGGTTGAAAAAGACTCTGAACAAGATCAGAATGTCGACGCTCAAGCGACAGAGCCTGCAACACCTTCTTCTGACGACAAGGAATCTGAATCTTTGGAAAGAAAGGAAGGCGCCATACCATCAGACGATTCTCTGCCAGACGCTCGTAAAAGCACATACGAAGAAGAAAGGTCTAATCTAGTCAAACGGAATGAGATCGAGCTACAAAAGTTTGATTGGACCTCAGAAAGTATGAATCTTGTCGAGGGATCTCACATTCACAGAGATCGAATGTCAGCCCGTGCATCATTGGTTGAGAAACATCGACAGTCTTTGAGGGAGTTGGTAAAACGTAGCTACAACGATGCTTCACAGGCGCCACCCACACCCTCCAATACTGCGACTGTTTGTGGAGAAATACAAACATTACCAACCGAAAATGATCGTCATTTGCCGATACAGGCGTCTTGTTCAACAGTGTGTGAAATTGCTACTTTACTTCTTACACAGTGTGTTCAGTGCGGGCTGTATCAAGACGGCTTAGTTGTCGCGAGATCAGTTTTGTCGTACTACAGGGAACGGGTTCTTCGCCACGAACACAAAATGGAAAAACAGAGGAGGCACGACTTGAAGTCACAGTCAACACAAGGCATTGTTCAACCAAGTTTTGACCATGACAATGTGAGACATTTGCTAGGTGTGAGCCATCGCTCATATTTTCGATTGCATTGCACCTGACGAATAGGTCTCCTGCGTAACTCTTTATACCTTGTTACAGCTCACGTCAGATGAAAGCGACGACGAAGAGGTTTTTATCTCCGACGACGAAGACCTAAAGCAACCTGCCTACCTCAAAGCCCTCCAGAAGGGCGTTCTCCCTGTCAACATCAGAGTTCTGTATGCCCTGTGCCTTGTAGGCGCAGGTGGGCAAGACTTTCTTGCACTCAGCTACCTGGAAAGGGTAATGATGACAGATGAGTTGGAATTATTCCAGACGGGAGCTGACATCGGTTTCCAACATGATGTTCCCTGGATGCTGTTTCAAACACAATTTTCCTTACCTTTGAACAAAACGTCCCTTCTCGCTTTGGTTGCAGATATGGTCAAGAGCAAGGCAAGGGTAAGTTTCTGGGCGCGCCGTGTCTTCTCTCTCTTGAAGTCACATTTGAAAGCAATCGACGTCAAGTATGGGCTGGATCAACTGATGTCTAGCAACGACGAGTTACTACGGACAAATGTGTTAAAGATTTTGTTTGCTGGAACTAAGATGCTGATAGAAAGTGCTGAATTAGACCTCGAAGCATTGGTAGAGTCTGGCAAAAATGACTCGGAAAAATTGCGTCGAGTAGTTGGTGATGGAATATCTGCATTGAATATCGTCATTCGTTTTCAACATGTACTATGGTGCCCCATCATTGGGACGGACTGTTCGCTTCCGCCAGCATCCCTTGAGGTAGGAGTGAAGAATTTCATGTTTTCTCTTTCACGTATAGTTCTCTTCATCACTTGTTATCATCTAGACGTTGGACATATTAGCAGGGGCGATGTCGCTATTATCCCATGCTTTGTGTGCTGTTCAAGATGAAAGTCACCAAGACATCATTAAAGACACCATTTCCAAGTCTCGTTCCATTATATCACTCATGACAGAGCGACAGGAAATCTTGAAGGCGGGAACAGACGATCTAGTTTCTGAATCCTGGACGTCATTTCCGCTGCCATGCGACTGGCAATCGACTCTTCAAAAGAATATCTCTCTCATGTCATTCAATTTATGTGTTGGCTGCTGCGTGTCCTCTTTTTCCGGGTGGACTCACGAGGAGTTCAATCTCGACCAACTTCAAAGTCGAGATAACATCAATGTCTTCGGACTCAATTTGGATGGTTCTTGTGTCGCTGGATTTCTATCTGCAGACGTTGCTTCGTCGCTGTCGAGACAGTGGGAGTACATCCATCAACTACTCCCGAAGTTAGACCCTCTTAGGTTTGATATGCAGCTGAGTCAAAGGATGGATACAGAATGGCATCAAAAGATAAGAAATGTCATAAAACGGCACAGCTCAAAGTCAAACAGTATTGCGTTGTTCAAAGAAGACTATGGTTTGATGACTTTGTTGTCCTTTTCAATGATGTGTCTTGTAGCAGCAGAGCACAGTGAAAGGGGAGAGAAAGACAACTTGTTAAAGCTAGCACTGAGTGTAGTTTTGCCAGTGGTAAGTGGCAGACGCTTAATACGGTCTCGTTTTTGTATCCTGCCCATGCTGTTATTTTTACGCGGCTATGTTCGTCAACTAGACTCAATTCGGCATCGACAAAAATGTGTGGCAATCAAGCATTGGGACACGAGCCATCAGCGAAAAAAACGAAACGAGCATCGGCTACTTCGTAGACGAGAATTCCCAGTGGCTAGGTCCAACAAAGAATACCAAAGGAACCCAAAACGTATCCCAGTCTAATTCGAGGCAGTCCCAGGAACGACCCAACCGTAAAGCCTCTTCCAGGTCCCAACTCACACCACGTCTCAGGGACCGCTCAAAAGCGGGGGGCGCTGTTCACGTCCCAACTTCCTTACTGCTCGGCGAATGGAGCAAAGATGACCTGCCACCAATAGACCCCGATCCATCAGAGAGTGCTCGACTTGCCATGAAAACCTTGGACGATTCTATGAAGAACTTGAAAAAGTCTCGTACAATAAATGCACTGGAGAGATCAAGCCTGGATGTATCAGTAGCTTTAATCGAGGTTGCATCTTACAACGAGTGCCACAACCCTTTCCTCTGCTTGCAGCAAGCTGCCATCTTCGCGGCAATGGGGCCAAAACAAGGAAATAACGACGAACCAGTAAGCTGTCATGTGATGTACATCTTTGTGATCTTGACAGCCTTGTCCTCACCTTAAAATGTCGTCACTTTAAGTTCAAGAAATTCCTTCCACTCCAAAAGAAATGCACCGCTCTTAATGCGTTAGTTATTCTCGGCCGTGCCGATTGTCTTAGAGCCATTCAGTTCCTTGACTCTGCGCAGTTCCTCTGTAGCTGGGTCGCCAACGTTTGCCGTATGCACCGTAATAACATAGAAGAATCGCTCACTTGGACTTCTCGGTGGAAAGTAATCGGCATAGTTCTGTCGTTTGTCTCGTCAACTATCAATGAAGCCGCAACATATCTCGGAAAGAAGTTAAGTGATTGGGACGAAGTAGCCAAACAAGAAATTGCACAGGGAAAGTCAGACGCGCTGATACTGCTAAATAGTCGCCAAATGACTGATGATGAAACTGGCACCGATGCTTTGAATACAAATGAAGGGTATGATGCCTTGTTATCAGAGAACCGAACAGGTCACGTGCAGCTCGATCATGACGAATTTGGCGATATTCATGATGATTCGATTGACATCGATAAACCCGCTGGGTGCGACGAACTTGATGCGTTGCAGACAGACTTCATGGACAATGATTATTTACAAGAAGCCCCGAATGATGATCTTCTGTTTGCGGGAATGAATTGGGCGCCTGTTTAGGTTGCTGTTCCTGTGCGTCGGCGAGCACTATCAACAAGCGAGCATTTCTCGTTAGGATGAAGCACAGCCCGAGATCGATAGATAATAATAAGGCGACGTGCGGAATTTTTGGTCGCGAGATAGGCATTTCTTTACGAAAGCTATTAACTTTTGGAGGCAGGCATCGGTAGCTGTATCGAAATGGACTTAATGAACCTCTGTGATCCTTTTATGTTCAATACTTGATATATTTCAGAGCCTCAATTCAACCGATGTCAAACTCTGATAAACATACAACACCTATGTATACTACTCATACCAAGACACAAGACTTTCCACACACAGATGCCAATTCGTGTTCCTTTTATGTGATGAAAACCAAAACTGTTCGCTTCATGGCTTGACATCATCACCGGTCCTTCCACTCCTTCGAAAGCTAAAACTGGGAGTATAACGTCTTCCCGCCGCAGCATCCCTAAACTGCTTCCACCCCAAAACCGGACTCAATCCCTCATCCATCTTCACCGCCCTCCGAATAATCTCCAAACTCTTGGCCGAATGCCCATTCTTCATTTCAAACAAGGCATACGCCTGAAGAACCTTGGCCGAACAAGAGCATTTATGCACCTCCTCCTCCTTCTCGTGCGCTAGCGCCACCCTCCGAAAGAAATTGAGGAATACGGCACGAGTGGCCTTGATGTCTCCCGTGCGTTGCATGTGAAGGGCGAGGAGTAAGGTCGACACGGCGAGTTTGGTGTTGTCGCATTGTTCTTCGGCGCCGAGTTCATCAATGATGCGACGGTATATCTTTTCGGCGGAGGACCATTTCCCCTTTTTGATGAGGAAGCGTGCGTAGTAGTGTTTTGTGGCGAGACCTACGAAGTCTGGATCAAACGGTTCGTTGTCCGCTTTAAAAGTCATTGTGGCTTCCTCGGCTGCCGTTTGTTGCATTCCATCGTTGTATTCTATTCCTTTGTTCTTCCTCATGACGGTGGAATAATACTGAACCGACTTTCCGATCCATTCGTGACGGCGTTGCAGTAGAGTTAATTTGTTGTTCCGCGTTGCAAAGGCAGTTGCGGTCGAGATGGACGACAGAAGGAGGAGTAATGTGGTGAGGACGGCCGGCCAGCATGCGAAGAACAGTGCCGATTTCAATTTTCGACGATGAACCGGGAGCGGGAGATGATGTTTTGTTGTGATGTCACTCATGGTTTCTGACAATACATGCGATGAAGAATTACAAGTAGATACCGATGCCGACTCGATGGTCATGTTGTCATCAAGGATCTTGGCCGAGGGAAATATTCGGAACATACTGGAAACTCTAATGAAAACTATGTCGAATTGAAGAGCAGAGAAGGGGCGAAGATACACCGGGCAGACTGAAATATATTTTATGGAATGAAGATTGAAAAGTCCATTTGGTTTTTGATCAATGGTCTTTCGTTGTGTGATTATTGTCGTGACATAGCAACAATCTATTGTTCCGTGTCCGCGGGAGGTCCGCGGGTGTCTGCCCCAGCCGAACATGAGGCATGATGTCTTCCGGCATTGCTACGCAAAACATTTACCTTTGGGAAAGTTTACATTTATTGACACCTCATTTTAAATGTCATGAAATATCATTTGCAAGATGGAAATTGCCAGGTAATGACAACGGAAATGGAACAGATTGGATCAGAACAGAATATCCAAATGGCAAGCCTGTGCAGGGCGCGTGTCACAACACGGCTCCACCATCCTGTCCCATGGAAATTACGTCACCCGTACCTACTTGCGATTGCTTATAGAGTATCATGGTACGTAAAGGACGTGGTGGCTCAATCGTCTGGCCGTCGATCGAGTGAAGGGCTCCTCAAACGTGGCTACGACTCGAATCTTGACTGGATCGGAGTTGAATCAGTGTCTAAAGCATAAATAAATGTTTCCAAACATGAACGGCTAAATGGTACTGACATATAAAGGTGACCTCATAGAAAACAAACTTGATGACCGTTCATGATCTTAAACATCTGGTCCATTCTACTCACATACGATCCAGTACAAACCACCAATGCCAGAAATTTTTCGAACGTTTATTCCTCCAAATATCATGATTGACGTAGGAATCAATTGGAGAAGTCTTGTAGTTTGATTGGATTGCAAAGTATCATGATTCAAGTTGGGCCATCAGACATGAATGGTTTGTTCCAGAAATTGTACCTTTAAGGTTCCTTTTTGTTCCTATTTGAAATCATATCAATCTTGGTTCTTTGATCATGGTAGCAAAGGTACTTTCGTCCCTATCGAGCAATCCGGCATGAATGGTGTGAACGTCTCTGAGTGTTCGCAGTATGTGGTGTAAAAGTACGGTAGAATACAATACCGTGGTATGACATGGAGACCCATCCAGTGTACAACATCATCATCTCCCTGTTTACCTCTTTGGTTCCCTCTCCTGCTGACCATGGCGAGAATTGACCGTGGCCGATACAGCACCAACACCTCAACCTAGAGAGGCAAAGGTGAGCATGACGGACAGTCGATGGTGGAATGGTGGATCATTCATCTATATCAACATCTTAAGGCATATCGTTTTCTGTCCATTGAATGGGTTTGCGTCCGTTCCTGACCTCTGGGAACGGTTTGACCGCTACCGTGGCCCAGGTTGAACGAGGGGACTGCTTGCTGTTTGGAGTTTGAGTGAATGCCGGGAGTGGTTTGATGGATGGAGATTGGTTTGGATGCGTGGGGTGGAATTGCTTGGAGATCACGTTGTGTGCGATGTTCACAAGATGTGCTTTCACCTTGTCGTAGTTTTGCCATTCCACTGATCAACTCTTTTTAGTCCGTCTCACCACCACTTCGTGTCGCTCATCAATCCATGCAGAAAGCCTCACTCACCGTCACGCGTTGGAGATCAATCACTCACAAGGGTCGTGAATCATGCCCAAAGAAACGCTGCTCCCGATCTACCCCCCGCAATCGCCCCACCGTCCCCGCCACCCCTACCCAATGCATCCGCACAACCCCCGACCGCAGCAGCAACAACAGCCTCCTCCCTCCTCGGCTGCCGCCAAAGCCGCCGCAGCCGCCAAGGCGCTGCATCGTCGCGCTTTGGACAGGGCGCAGCAGAAGCAGAGCCAGCCGCCGTCCCACGCCGATCCACGATGGGAGCAGCGTCACGACGACGGCTACGGCTCCAACCCCAAGACGGACGATCGACGCCGATCCACCATGGCGGTGTTTCGCAGGTCGCCCTCCGATAGCGAGGAGAAATCACGGTCGTATCGAATGGAGGGGTATTCGGCTCGTCACCCCCCTCCGCCGGCGCAGCATCCCGTTCATTCGGCGCAGCAGCCATCGCAGAGTCGACCTCGTCGCAGGGAAGACGAATACGGCAACGCCAACAACAACAGCAACAACTGGGAACAGAGGAACGACGGCCACCGCGAAGAAAAGTCAGATAATCCGGCATACCCTCCCATGGCGCACTACCCCTACGGAGCGGTGCCGCCGGGGTATCCCATGCCACCCAACTACCCCTACGCCATGCCTCCTCCCTACGAAGACGAAGAAAAGGCACCCTCCAATCCTCCCGCTCCGCCCGTCGTCTATCGCCCCAGAGACGAGTACGCCCGCTACGGTTACTACGATGGATATTACGATCCCAACTATGCCGCCGCCGCCGCCAATGCCGCGAACGCCCCGCAATATCCACCTCCGTACTACGGATACGGCTATCCGCAAGAAAAAAAGGCCACGATGCCACCCCAAGACGAAAAGAGGGTCAAGTACCAAGACGAGGCGATGAATCCGGCGCATTCTCGTTCCGACTCGCAGTCGCAACACCCTCCGCCTCCGCACCCACAACCACCACCGCCGTCGCGGACCACGCGTCGCATCATTGGGTCGCATACCCCCATTCACGTCCCGCGAGCCGAGGATTCTCCGCCTCCCCATCGTCATTCCTCGACATCTCGTCCTTCGTCTACTTCTGTTTCCACTCCCGCGCCCGCCCCCTCCAATGCCGGTAGGGCGTCCGTCTTTCGATCGCAGGATATACTCATGTCGGAGCGTGAGCGGGACGCTCATGAAATTTTGTTGTCCTTGTCCAAATCGTTTGATAAGGGTCGGCCCAAGAGTCCGGAGGAGCCGCCTAGGTTGAAGCATTTTCATAAGGAAAAGGGAGACGGATTTGAGGTTAGTCTTTGTCTTGTTTTTCCCTGTCTTCAGTCCATTGGTCAAAACCATGTCTAAAACCCGCCTTTGCCCCAACACCCTCGACACAGCCACAACCAAGCCCCCTCCGTCCAACCCCCGACGAAAACGACATTGAATTCGCCCCCTCCTTCACCCTCTTCAACCAATCCTTCGACATGAACCTCGACACTCTCCTCGGTCCCAACGCCTCCTTCGGACTCGGTCCCATGAAATCTCTCTCCTTCGGTCTCGGCCTTGGCAGCAGCATCGATTACTCCGACAACCCCCGTACTTCCCCCATGAGCATTCATCGTGCCGGTTCCCGCGTCGGCAAATCCGACAAGGGACAAGACGGCGAGAATGTCCAGGTATTGAGGGCCTCGCCGTCCAATTCGTTTGGGAATGTGGTACGAGAGGCCGCGAGTGGAGGAGGAGGAGGAGGAGACGGAGCGAAGAAAGGAGTCATGGTCCTCGGAGATTCGGTGCGTGTGACGTCACCGTCGGCGATTGAGAAGAAGCGCAGTCGTTCGCCTTCGCCGAAGGATGCAAATATTGTTTTGGATGGAAATGCACGTAAGCTCCCGTTTCGATTGAAAGATGAGAAGCCTTTGAAGGAGGAGCGCGGTGAGGATCTGAAGGTGGATGCAGTGGGGCCTACGCCGAAGCGTCTCAAGATGCGATCCAAATCGTCGAGGGTGGATGTCGAGACCTTGAAAGTTCTGGAACATCATCAATCCATCTTTGCCGGATTTTCTTTCTTGCTTCCCGGAGCGAAAGCCATCCTTGCGAAAGCGGAACACACGTATCCCGAGGTAGAAATTGCGCGTCGTAGAGTAAACTCGGCCCTTTGCGCCTTCGGCGGTAGCGCTCTTCCCAAAAAGGCAGTGCGATCTGAGAAAACGGCCAGTCGTCAAAAGTACGAAGAGCTGCTGCCCGAGAGGTATTATGAAGATGACAGCCGACTCTCATGGGAAGTGGAGGAAGATCCACCCGTGGAGGTATCGGACGAAGAGGACGAGGAGCATTCTGCGACACCTAACAGAGGCAAGTCGACTTTGTCCTGCGATTCGACGGATGGTTCCTACGGTGGCATGTCGCTCCAACGAAATATGGGGGTCATGGTCTACCCAGCCGTCAATGCCTTTATGGCCGCAGAACCGGGGGTGATTACGCCGGCGCTGAGCGAAATGAACAATTTTGTGAGCGGTAAAAAGTCTCCGGAATGTACGCCAGGCAAGGCGCAGACTCAACTTCCGGTATCGAATTCCAAGAGCGTCTTACCATTGGTGTCTCCAGATTCCGTCAAACTCGGACCAGACTTACTGTCTGGACGAGACGATAAGAATTCCTCCGTCAATTACGCCGGCGGGGCGTGGATAAGTAATCACCAATCCCAGGGACAATCCATGTTGAAAAAGGGAGAAACTGCTCCCGGCCACCTTTTCGTTGATACGCAAGAACTGGTTTTCGAACAATATCGGATCATCACCCGTAAGAAGACAGCCCAATCCTACGATTACCCCGCTCTCCCCGTTCCATATGCCCAACGCAAACGAATGAGCAATGCCGTATTCGCCTTGTCAAAAAGTATTCCAGGCTTGACAGATGAATGTGCCGTTGTCCTTTCGGAAGCGAGGAAGAAGGACGCTTGGGATTTTGCCGTGGCGGAATTGATGACTCAGGTGATTGTGTTGACGCATTGCGAGGAGGGAGACTGGAGACTGGATGGCTTGAGTAAATATCTGCTTACGCTGGGGTGAGATTGTGTTGCGTGGAATGATTGCTGCACTGAGAAATGCTGTGTGACATTTCTAATGCTCTTTTCTCTTTGGACTCTTTTCTTTCAGCATTGCTTGTTGATACGCCAGAGTTTGGATCGGAGGAGACTGCCCATTTGGTTCTCCAACTGTAGATTGATGATGACTTTTGTCCCTCCACCGAGTTTATAAATATGCATCTATAACAATGAACTGACGAACAATGCCGGTTCACCAAGTGTTACTTTTTAGGTAGTTCTACAATCTTTTGCATATGGAAACAGTAGTAGTTGTCGTAATTCATTGTTATGCAACAGTTTTCTTGATTTCCGGATAGTCTTTCTGAGAGTAGAAGTGGCAAGTAATCAACATTGTAAAGGTTTATTGTGTATTGAACAGGACACGACGAGGTTCAGGAGGCGTCCGTCGCCTATCAGTTTATGATGCCACGAAAGCAGTGTGACTCTTTGAATACGAGCATCTCTTTGGCAATGTTCGCCTACTAAGCAACAATGCTTCTTAGCTTTTTAATCCAGTCGGTGTTATACTTTATTGGATGGTTTTCGCGAATGGACGTAACATGCATCTCATGGCATTGTCTGTTGTAATTTTGCTTTCTCACTGTACTAATTACTGTAATTCGTTCATTGAAGTACGCGCATCAATTGAAATAACATAAAGGGTTCTCAGAGTTCAATCTTTCCTCAGACGCAATCTTTGTAAACTGGTTGTGGTGAATATGAGTTTATTACTTCTTGGAATCTGCATTTGATACTGTGACTAGACGTGACGTTTCTATCATCTCATGACTTATCTCTATCAATTCCATTTCTGTCTGCGTCGTTCAGCCCTCTTCTGTTTCCTGGCATCAGCTTTGTCTGGATCAATAAATTTATTGTTATTTGTGCTTTCAACTTCATTGGATTCATTCATGAAACCAGCAGAAGCCGCCGAGTCACCCTTGAATGTTTTGTACAACTTATATCCTCCAGCAATCGGTATCAGCGCTAGTAAAAAATAGAAATAATCCGAAGCCAAACTTCCAAATTGCACCAAAACAGTCAATCCCAACAAGTCCAGCGACAATCCCCCCGCAAGTGCTTCTCCTTTGCCGACAGCCCCCGATCCCGCAGAATGTGCATGGTCCTCTAAAATCCCCTTGTAGGCAAAACAAGACAAACCGACTAGTATCAGACTCATTGAGCCATGAAACACTGTCAAGGAGGTCTTGCAATAAATGATTCGAAGGAATAGATAGAAAAGGTTCACCCCGGCGATTATTGGAAAATATGTGTTAGCTGCGGCCCCGCGAGCTGAGTTACCGTGACGAAACGTCCATGCGTGAAAGGCGCATGAAAAAGAATCGAGAAAATGTGAGAAGAAAGTTGACATAGTTCAATTGAAAAGCATCTTAAATGCAGAAACTGATGAGACTTTAATCGCGGCCTGATCCAGAATTAGACAATGACGTCTTCCTCTTTATCGCAAGCGCTGTTTCTGGCACGAGACCTACCTGCAGCAGCTTTCTTGGCGGCGGCATTGGCCATGGGTGCAGAAGATTGATGTGGCACGAAGGCGTTTTAATTCTCTCCCCTTGAGGTGACGTTAGACTTCTCCGAGTCAGGTTGTGAGAGATTGTGAGCTGCTCGTAAGGGGCTTGCTGTGTTATTATCTGTTATTATACACTGTCAAGGAACCACATACATCGTATTTTTACATTTTGTAGGTCAAATTACTAGGTACTACCTCTACTAGTATAATCCCTATTTCATTTCTTGGAGCTAATCGGTAGACCATGACAACGTCCGTCTTCCATCCTCCATCAGCACACTGTCGTTTCGCTCACAATGTCGAAGCGATCAACCGACTCCTCGAAGCCCCGATCCGTTCCATTCAAAGATATACGTCATGAGCGGCATAATTTCCGCGCGCGAGAGGAAGCGTCAAATCCGGGAACGGAGACGGCAATCATTACAAAATCAGCCAGCTCCGACCGAGGCATCTGCGGGGGAGATGAACGAAGCATCTTGCAGCACGATCAATACCAACGAGAGAATCGATGCACCGAATCGCGGTCTCGTCAATGATTCTGGGTATGAAATCAACCGCAGAGCATCAAAACTGAGAAGGCGGGATCATCGACAGGAGGACAGTAACCTCGGGAGAGACAACGGCCTACGTTCAATGGAATACACCAATGGGTCCTATTCGAAAAGTTCCAGGGCATCCATGACTTACATGTCATGTGAAAATATTCAATCTGAAGATGCAGCTTCTCTGCTGCTAGAATCCGACACGATGAAGCAAGTGGCACGGAAAGATCAAGAATTTGCAAGTACAGCATCATCCGCCGGGCCTCCTCGATCATTGTTTTCTGCCGTAATGACTCGATCTTCAATTCTTTCTCCTCATTGCGACGGAAGTTCATCTGATAATTACAGAGGGGGCGAGCCATTGTCCAACGGTGAAAGTTTATTAGGAAACGAATTACAATCTACGACTCACGAAAGAGATGAAAATGTAAGTGAGTCTGATCCGAAACCAACGGCAACCAATGTGACCTTTTCTGCAGGAACATCGACCCCCGTGAAAAGTCCTATGAAAAGGCCTCTTTTGAATAAGGCGAACTCACCTGGTAGAAGTCCGGGGGGCTATGAAATCATGAGAACTTTGGATGGGGTTAGTGATTTTACTCAAACATTTTACAACATGAGAAATGACGAAAATGAAAACGAGGAGGAACAGCATGAAATTGGTCTGGAGGATTCTGGATATCGCACGGCTCGAATATTTACAAGATCTGTGCCCTTGACATCAACCTTTGCAGCGAGACATACGACGAATGGGTACCACGAGCCATTCACCATTCATCGTGAAGCCGAGAATGCAGACAGCAATCCCTTAAATACAATTATAGAAGAAACGAAACTAGCAACAGATTCTAATTCAATGAATAGTGCTTTCTATCAAGAACCAGTTGGAATTGGTCTCATGGATTGGTCTCTCAAGAAGCGAGTGCGTATTCTGTGTTCCTCAGGAAGTCTCCCGGGGACAGCCATGTCTTCATGCAGTCGTGATAGAAATAGATGGCATGTTCCCGACGATGGCATAGTGCATCAGTTGGGAATTCAGTACCTCACGAATTCCTATTCGACAAATTTTTTGGAAGAATGTTACGGAAGACCACCATCTCTTGAAGAATCAGCTATTGCTAAGTGGCTCGCTGCTACGATGTACTATCAACATCCAGCTATTCATCCACTACCATCTAGCGTACTTCTCAAGAAAAGAAATGGAAATAATCAATCTACAGATCATAGTGAGGGCGGACAGACCACAATAAATCTGTCTTCATTCAACAATCGTTCATCTTACGAGCGTGTGAGACTAACTGGTATAGGAAGCATGGGTGGATTGGGTAAATCCGAGCGAGTTCACAAAAGTAAGTTTACTCGCGATCAAAACATGGATACCAATCCTTCGAAATCAGCTTCTTCGAGTTTGGTCGCATCCTTTCCCAAGTTGCTTGACCGAAGAATTAGCGAATGGCAGGAAGCATTTAGGTCCATGCATCAGTTATGGAGATCAAAGATGAAGCTCTTACGGGCAAGATACTTTGTTACACAAAAATCAGATTCCATATCATCACTTACCCGAACGAAAACTGGGCCGCCGTCACCAGATGAAGTTTCCCGGTGTTCATTTTATTCAGTTTCACCAAGTCAAGTAATTTTGTTCAGAGTTGGTTTAGACAAAGAAAACAATTTGTTTCCAGTGGTAGTATTCTCTTCTACAACGGCAGAATTTAGATCTAAGGTGAAGTCCATGGGTGCAAGTCTAAAGCTATTCAAACGAAGTAACAAGTTGACATCTGCAAGCGCCATCAACGAACCAGAAGAAGAGTTTGTAGAAGATATGCCAGGGAACACTAATGCAAAAGCCACCGCGGAAATAACCGACAGGGATGCCGCAGCAGACCTTCGCGCACTACGAGAAGCGAACAATTCTAGTTCAGACAATCGACCAACAGAAGTGTCGGTAACACAAACGAGAAAAGCACAAGGCGACAATTTTTCAAAAGCATCCACTCTCCCGTTGTATGTTTCTGGTGATGACGATTGTGACATAGTATACGAGATTCTTTTAAACACATGTGGTTTTTCAATCAGTGGCAGTTATGGAAGCTGGCACTTCCACCACGATGTACCTTTATTACTATGCAGATCGCTTGGGCCGTGCCTGAACACCGTGTTGCGAACACTGTCAGTCAGTGCCCGTAGGGACAACGTATACTGGAATCAACTGGCCGAAGAGGGTTCAGAAAATCAGAATGCGGAGTCTGTAATGGAGCTGTACGGTCCGATTCTACCCTGTGCTCTGCGGGATTTGATGTGTGCCTCAGTCAATTGGATGGTTTTAGACCAACATTTCCGCAATGTTTTGGAGGAATTCAATGTCTTTGATGTGCCCACCCAACCGATTGACTCCGAAAATACCTCAGTGTCCAAAACTAATATTGACTATCAAGTTTCCATGTTGTTACAAGCCCATGAAGGTGAAGCTCCAATCACTTCACCATCATCAACAGGAACAGCTTCTTCTTCCTTTTTTAATGGATCCAACATTTCGATCTCACATGAGCAAAATAACCAAAGCAACAATTCTGAATTACCGGAATGGCGCGAGTGTGACGCAGGGGAAGGATTGAATTCGCTGATATGGGATACCAGTCGTTCAAAAACAGAGTTAGATTACAACACATTTCTGACGTAATACGCACATTATTTGTTGAATAAGACTATAAGCTATACCAATAACCGATTAATATTTATTTATAATCTTCAAAAACGAAAGCCTGTCCATCCTATTACGAGTGATGTTCATTGTCGTAATGAGCTTTATCCTGAGAAACTTACACAGAATCTCTTTCGTCGGAGTTGTTGGCAACATTCTCTCCTGTCGCCTCCCGCAATTGCCATTGCTGCCATCGACCTATCAGTTCACCCTTGGTCATATTATGCATGCGAGCCGCATCAACAACCCGTTCTAAGAGCCGTCGCTTCTCGTCTTTGGGGTGGTCAGGATGATGATAAATGAAGTTTTGTACAGTGCTGTACATCAATGCAAATGTCTTCGCAGTCGGCTTCACTCCATGCCTTTTCATTTTCCCATACGTCTCAAAAGCAATATCGACGGCGTGGACGGTATCCTCTTTTCTATGAGTATTCGCGCATATCTTTAACATGATCTGGTACAACTTGCTATAATCATGTCTGGTCTTGTCAAAGATATCAAAATAGCTGAAGATATTGTCAGTCCCTTCTGTGATGTCGTTAGAAAGAATTTCGGTAGCATGCTCTCCAGCTTGAGCCTCTATGATTTCCATCAACCTTCGAGCAAGAAATGAGTGGAACGATTCTCTTGTTTAAGTGTGTCTGTCAATGTACAATAAAAGAACCGTCGGCATTTTTCCTCACCGGTGTGCCCTCTCAACGGAGCCAGGCCTGCCAGCTTTAGCTGACGCCAACCAACAATGAAGGACCAACTTGTAAGCATTAGAAAATGGCCTCATGTCCTGGTAGGTGGTTATCACCTCCATTTTTGACAAGATCTCCTCGGCTTGGTCACCCGCATCTACAGCCCCCGATTTCGACCAAATTTGCAACACGAAGAGAAAAGTTACTCGCGTCGGCGATGAAGAATCAAATTGAACCATAGCATCAACCAATGGCGTCACGGATTTGGCTATTTCGGCGGGCGAAAAGTTTTGTAGTTCTCTTTGTTGTTTTTGCTCACTTGACAACGTTAACTCTCCGTTCTTTGAGTAAGATAACCTATCCAATTCATCAACCTTACATTGTAAAGCTCGTAGAGCATTGTTGAATGTTCCGGTGAATGGAGGCATTGTATCACCGTTCATTCCATCGCTGTTAGAATCGATGGTTATCCGGAGCCTAATCATTTTGTTCAACAGCGTCATGGCTCGCCTGATGTAAAAAAGATTGCCACTCGCAGAATAAATCTCTACAAGCCAATGATAGGTGTCCAAGTCAGGCTCAATACTGGATTTGGAAGCATCCACCAAAGCATTTCTCATATTATTCAAAACCAAATCAAATTTATCGTCGTTGACTGCATCCGCATTCTTATCTGTATTAGTTGTGTCCGTTTCGTCAACTATTCTGTTGAAGTTGTATTCGCCGAGCACTTTACAAAGAAGGCGATCTGTCTTTTGACAAAGATCTGCCTCATTTTTACCTGCCTTCGCAAGGGCATTCAGAGCTAAGTTCAACGAAAGCACATTAGCATCAAGTCCATCGTGGTTGTTTAATTCCAACAATATTTTTTCAACTCCTTCGAGAATATAGGTCCGTGTACTGGCATGAATATTTGCCGCGTGTGCGGTGCCGCCCCCTTGAGACTTCGCTTTTGAACTACTTCCGCCGCTAGCCTCGAGTTTGATGCCCATATTCTTACATAAATTGCAGTAACTCAGTAGTAAAAGGTTGTACGCAAGAAGGTCGGGGCCGCAATGGACATGACCGGCTTGTTGAAGCGATTCCATTCTACGCAACCATTCTTCGACTCGTTGAGATCCATTTTTTGTCCAAAGGTCTGTGTTTTGTCTCATGACCAGATGGAAGAGCCTTTGCTCCGGATACTTCGCGTCGTCTTGAGAAGATACCGGCAACTGATGCTGAGTCGATGACGAGTTTACTTCACCACCTCCAGAAACACCATCATTCTTTGTTTGCAAGCAATGCAACGAGATCCATCGTGTCAGCAATCGATTGGATCGCTCCGTCGCTTCTAGTTTCGCCTGGTTTCCGAAACAGTATGCAGCGTGATTGGCTGATATTAAGTGCTCATACAAGGCAATGTCGGGGCAAAGGTCCACAATCTTATGGGATCGAATCAGGTCATCAAAATTGGATGGTGTGACTTCTCCTAGTCCAGTCACGTCATTGGTAGTATACTTGGAACCATCGGCACGTTTCCACAATTCATCGAAATCACTGCCATACGTGTTCGAACGCGAAAGTGGATTTGCAAACACATCTCTAAGAAACGAACCAACTTCCTGAAGCACCTTTGGATTCTTCTCTCCTTCCATTTTCCTCATAGCTTCCTCCAGCTTCATTCTCCCCTTTTCCACTACTTGCAGTCGTCTGCGATGAAACGTCTCAAATACCTCCAAATAATGCTCGGCTTTCAACACCGCAGATTCATAATCCTTCAGTCTGACCCCATCTTCCTGTTTGTCAGGTTTGCCATAGTCGTGACCACTCCCATCATTCCGTTGCGAATTTTCTACCCATTTGTCATTGCATATCGATTCCGCCACTCGGACAAGTCCAAGAATGAGTGATCTGAAATCCGACGCAATATTCGCGTACGATTCTTCGGTGGCATACAAGTCAGCGATGCTTGGGGCATTACCGTTCAATGCATCACTGATGGCAGCCTCTTTCTCCTGTTGATGCTGCGCGTCTTTCTTTCCATCCAAAATAGAAAACAAGGAGGGAACGAACTCTCTTTCCTTTTCCTCCCGTTCTCCAATCTCTTTCGCCACCTCTCCAAAATTGAGACTCCCCATCAAACGCGAATTATATTCATTCAATTTCCGACTCAATTCCCCCTCGATCCGTTCCATGGCCTTTATTTCCGAATTGAAATCCACTCCTCCGTAGGTGTAACCTTGCGACATGGTAAATTTGGAGTGTCTCCGCATGAAACGGCGTTGCTCCATGGTAGAATGTTGTGGTAGACTCCGCGCCTGTTTACGACGTTGTCGTTTGATGCTCGAAGGAGAATTTGCCCTGAAGGATGCACGCGCTTTGTCCTTGTGATTCCTATGGCTTTGGAAGGAACGACGGGCGATCGGCTTGGATGACGATGGGGGACCATCTTTCCTCGGATGCTTTGATTTATAATGGTTGTTGACGGCATCCTCGGGAATGCGACGACGGTAGGCTTGTGGAATGAGATAGCGTGGCACGCCTGACTTTTCTCGTCGTTCGTTGTTCCTCGGAGCTCCATTGCCGTTGTCGTGGGGAGAGAATCTGCGTGGCGATGTGGACGCTGCTTCGGAGGCGCGGTTGCGTAGCGTCAGTATGGGGGGAATTGGAAGGCGAGGACTTGGACGATGGGTTATTCCATCGTGACTCAAAGTTGCCAGGAGACGCCGCCTTGGTTGTAGCAGGGCTTGTCGGTACATTATTATAGAGCGATGATACGGCGAGTGATCTATACCGTGTTTCGTTGTTGTCGAAGAGGACAGATGATTGCTGCAGCGCAGTCAGGAGTGGCGGCGGGGGCGGCGGAGCGCTGGCTCGATTGTTGTCACAGTTTGTGGCTTGTGTGATTGTGCCATGTTATTAGCATCTGTTTTCAACTTGTCCTTCGTCGGGTTCGGTAAAAACTTTCAAAACCCGTTGTGAGTTTGTGACCTTGTCGTTGTTTGCCCTTTTACAGGGTAAACATACAATTCACTGTTTTCCCACAACATAAAAAATGACGTCCTTTACGGGGATAAATACAAGACACAGAGGAGGCCTGTCTTTTGCCCCACTGAGTTCTCACCCTGACAGATCCAAAGCACATAAAAGGATACCTTTCATGACAGCCACCGAATCCGATTTTAATTAATCCAGATGATGATGAGAATTCGTGGAGATTAAAAAGAAGGTACATCATCTCATATCAGTAGTTCTTACCTTCCAATTTCAGCTCAGCCGCTATTTTTTGTCAATGAACGAATTCGAACGAAAACAAAATAGTAGTAATGCCCACTTTTCACACATGTCATGTGGATCCTCGTGTGATGGTCTTGGTCTCCACGAGTTAATAATCTCGAGCCTTCACCTTGCATGTTCACAATCAATTCGAAACGTGCATGGGAAACGCACATCTCCATCATCGCAAATCATAGGCACCGACCGCCTCCGCAACACAAACTCACACCCCAAATCCAACCAAAGACCATGCTATCGACACCCAACCCCCTCTCCGCAACCCTGACCTCTACCACCGCCCCCGGAAAAACCTTCTCCTCCCGCCTCGAACTCCAAACCCACTACAAATCCGACTGGCACCGCTACAACCTCAAACGTCGCGAGAATGGCCTGCCCATGTTGAACGAAGAGGACTTTAATGCCCGTCTCGAGGCGGCGTTGGCGTTGCGGCGGGAGAGGGAGGGGAGGGAAGAACGGAGTGGGGTGGATCATTTGAAGGATGGCAAGAGGGGCGGGAAGGCCAATAAGGAGGGGACCAAGAGGGGAGGGAGGAAGGAGAATCGTAGAAAGCCTGCTTTTGCAAAGAGGGAGGAGCGGAGTGAAGAACCGCAGGTGGATGTTGTCACGGAAGAGATTGTGGATGCTGAAATTACAAATGCGGACGAAGAGCAAGAAGTGGAGATGGAAGACCAAGAAGAAGACCAACCTGAAATTGACCCCAATCAATCCCTCTTTGACAATCATGTTTCCCCCTCTCTCACCGCGAACCTGACGTACATGACCAACACGTACTCATTCTACCTCCCCGACCCCGAGTATTGCATCGACGTCGAGGGAATTATAGGATACTGCTCCGAAAAAATTCGATTGGGGCGAACCTGCCTCTATTGTCAACGAATTTTTACCACCTCTGAGGGATGTATGAAGCATATGAGGGATAAGAGACATTGTAAGATATTGTACGAGAGGGGAGTGGATCAGGAGGAGTTTGATGTTTTTTATGATTTTGAGGAGGCGAATGCGCAGTTTTTGGGAAGGAAGACGAGGACGAAGAAGAATGGAGACAAAGATGCAAGCGTTGAAAATGCAGAGGATGAGGAGGGAGAATGGGAAGATGTTGATGAAGACGATCAAGATATGGACGAGGAAAATGACGATGACAATATGGAAGAAGATGATGATCTGTATGCTGCTTACCAAGAAGAAATTGCCACTCATGGATTCGACATTACTCCATTGGGAGAGCTCATTTTCCCTGATGGACGTATCATAGGCCACCGTGGATTGGCGAGATATTACAAGCAGCGATTTGCCCCAGATAGAATGGAGAGGGCTGCAGTTCGAGCAGCACGTGTGGCGGCAGGAGATAGATTGTATGGTGGACGGGTGGTAAATTTGTATCGTTTGGAAGATGGGAGGCGGGAGCATGGGAGTGCAAATGCAGGAGAAGGTGACTCATCTACAGCCATGGTGTCAAGTATGGGTAGAATGGCAGGAAGTATCCCCACCGGAAGGAATGGCAAGGGCATTCTCGTCTTTGCCGGCGGATCAACAGAAAGCCGGGGAGGATTCACATCACTCTCGTTGTATAGGTATCGTGCGGCAGTGAAGAAGCAGAGGCGAGAGGATGACAAGGGGAGTAGATTACAATATAGGACAAAACAGAATATGAACAAAATGAACAAGAAGGGGAATATTTTGTCGACTGGGTTCAGTACTGCTATGGCACCTCGTTAGACTGGCTCTGTTTGAATAATATCTTAAACACTCAATATTTTGTTTATTTCTTTCCACTGGGACAACACCATATTTAGTCCACCCGACATATTTGGGCGTTTGAGATTGACACCTTGTTAGCTGTGGAGGCAATACGACTTTATGTCCTTTGTTACGGATGCTAATGTACTGTGAATGGGCTGCAGTTCGAGCAGCACGTTTGGCGGCAGAGATAGATTGTATGGTGGACAGGTGGTGAATTTGTATCGTTTGGAAGATGAGAGGCGGGAGCATGGGAGTACAAATGCAGGAGAAGGTGACTCATCTACAGCCATGGTGTCAAGTATGGGTAGAATGGCAGGAAGTATCCCCACCGGAAGGAATGGCAAGGGCATTCTCGTCTTTTCCGGCGGATCAACAGAAAGCCGGGGAGGATTCACATCACTCTCGTTGTATAGGTATCGTGCGGCAGTGAAGAAGCAGAGGCGAGAGGATGACAAGGGGAGAAGATTACAATATAGGACAAAACAGAATATGAACAAAATGAACAAGAAGGGGAATATTTTGTCGACTGGGTTCAGTACTGCTATGGCACCTCGTTAGACTGGCTCTGTTTGAATAATCTCTTAAACACTCAACATTTTGTTCTTTCTTTCCACTGTGACTATATCGTGATAACTCCACCCCGCATATTTGGGTCATTGAGATTGACACATAGTTGGCTATGGAAGCAATACGACTTTTGTGTAAGGAATGCTAATATATTGTGAATCTGATGTGGTTTGAAAGTAGTTAAAATTACGTATATATTTTATGCATTTTGTACATAATTTCTGAAGTCATTGTTAGACAATAGAAATAATGAACCAAATGTTACATAATGTATCCTTTTGTCAATACCTAGACAGACACATTTTTTCACTTAGACCTGCTTGGACCAATTCATTGATGACATTGAACATATGGTTCGTAGGGTTGGGTTCATTGACATGTAGTCTTGGTTCGGTACATGGGCACAGTGCATAGCTGAAGACTGCCTACTCCATCGGGGAGTACATTTTTGGCCTGATTCCTATCTTAGGATGATCTAATTCTGACTGGCGGGCTATTGTCACCCAGAATGAGCACTTGTGCACTGGAAATCTTTTGTATCCACTAACATTTCTTCTGTAGTAGACAAATCTTCCTGATGCCAAAATCAATGCCACACACTCACTTCATCGCTTTGATGCCTGAGAACACAAAGCTCTTTTTCCAGCTCACCATCAAACAAATCTAGTAGCTGCTATGCAAACAGAAATCAATAGCTGTAGACATACAATGCAACATCATACTGATGTGCACTCAAGCACAGAATGAGGGAGACCAAGAAAAAGAAACTCAAACTGGCACTGACATAGGCCAAGAACCTACCTCAATTAGTACCCTCATTGGTACCCTTATTAGTACCAATATGGACTAATTCAAAAATACCCAGATAGGGATTAATTTTGAACAAAGGAACAAAGATCCATATCTTTGGATCTTCAGAGCAGCACTGCCCAAAGATCCATATCTTTGGATGGCACTGCCCCTGTCAGAACACCCTCAAAGAGAAGGGTAGAAACATACCAGATTGGTGTAGAAACCTACACAAAATCACATTGTTTCGTTTTAGGATGAAAGGGATTGCATTGCCCTTCCATCCACATTTGTTCATTGTAATTCATAAACAATAAGCTCACAATTTACTTTCATCAACAATTCTATATCACCTTTATCTACATAATAGGTATTTAGTATTTTTTCTCCAAACGGTTTAGGTCACTATCTATAGATAGCCGTTTCCGCGACCTTCTCGCGTGAAAGCCACCGAAAAGTTTTTCCCTCCACTCCGTCACTTTCGTGCTCCGTTGCGCAAAGCGAACCGTCGTCAGCTTCGCCATACGAGAGTGTGCAAAACGCGATTTCGTCGCGTCAGCCACGAGAACTAGCGCCGTCAGCGGTACCCCTAGGAGCTTTTTTAAGGCCCTATTCATCAGTACACGCCTAGGTGACGCGCTTAAGAGAATGAGCACCTCAAAGGCAGTCCCGATGGACTTAAAAGCCAAGAGTGTGAGAGGAACGAGGGACGGAATAAGCCGCCCGTTCCATACATACCCGAAAGGGATGTAGTTCAAGATGCTTTGGCAGTAGATACTACCGCCAGCACAATGAAGCTCACCCTACCTGGTAAGGTAGAGCTGAGGGTATCAGTATGGTCAAGCGGTACCCCTGAGCAATTCCTGATGCATGTCCAAGCAGCCCTGGATGCCGTGAGGCAGAAGGGCCTTGATACTGCATATGATAAGGTCTGCAAGGACCAGAAGGATTGCATCAAGAAGGCAAACAAGGCGAAGAAGCTTTTAAAAGTTACTGGGGATCGGATGCGAATCCTCCCGAAGAAAAGGCTTATGAAAAGGCCCTAGAAGCCGCCAAGAAAGCTGGCGAGGCTGTTACGTCCGTCATCAATCAAGTGTTCAGCCTCTACTCCAACCTACTCACGGAGGAAGCAAGGCCCCTGGAAGAAGATCGTGAGTGAACAAATTGACTGTTCTCCATGGACGGATATCTACGGGGAAGAACATCCCGAAGCGTGAGCAGTCTTGGGGGTCATTCATGGAATGCGTCAGCTTCCATTTGTTGACCGTGTTCGTAATGGCGCTGCTGAGACCCAGCGCTTCTACATAAGTAACGGGTTGAAGAAGCCCAACAGGGTTCCGATTCGCCAATTCATCAGCCGCATCCAGCAGCTGAATGGCTACTTGGACTTATTGCCCTGTCTTTACTACTCCAACCGTGCCACCAAGCTCACCACTGCGGTGAAGCCGTTCGATGACCCGGACCTAGCTAGTCACATATTACGCATGGTCCCAAGGAATTGGCAAGACCAATACGAACTCAGTGGGGCAGCGGTACCCCAGAGCGTTCGGAAGCTCCTAGAAGCACTCGAACGCATCGAGAAGGCTTATCCAACCGACAAGGATCGTGATGGGCCTAAAAGTTCTCGCGAAGTCTAGCGACTCCTCCAAGCAGAAGATGGTTACGTTTAAGGATCGTATCCCGCGTAAGCGTACCACCAATGCGAAGCACTGTATATTGTGCAAAAAGCATGGGGCGCGCACACGACCCATAACACACAAGACTGCCGCAAGTATGCGAAGGATGGTTCCTTCAAAAGGAATTCACAGGAAGAAAGCCCGTGGACCTTCGCATTCTAGTGAGACTTCTCCTCGCACCAATAGTGCCTATGCGCAGTTGTCTGCGAAGATAGAAGACTTGAGAAATCTAACAAGAAACTCAAGCGTTCGCAGAAGAAGCATAGCGCCGTCCGCGAAAGTGACAGCGATGACTCCGACTCGTCCTGAATGGATGGGTGCGGTAGTACCGGGGAATTAACTAAATGTTGTAAGAAACTAAGAAGTAATAAACAACCAAGTGATACTTACCCCAGTCGAGTAAAACTACCGTTGACTCAAATTCAAACATTAATTCGAATAAAGAGTTTATAAGAGATTTAAAAAATCTTGATAAGATACGAAACATTCAATTTCAAATAATCGAATTGTTTACAATACTACGACAAAGCAAGATCAAAAATCTTGCAGCAAAAGTCGAAAACAACACACAGAGTGAGATAACTGCCGAACTGTCGGACCCCGAACTGTCGGGTGCCTTTCTCAATAGTGTGAACACTTCTTTCAAAAGTCAAACAGGAGGAAGAGTCACAGCTGTAGTGGCCAAAGCATGGCACACCTTAGCAACTGAAAATCAACTTCCACAGAGACACGAACACTCGAGGAAGGGTTGCACTAGTAACAAAGTCCTTAAGGTTCTACTTGACAGTGGATCTGATGGTGACTTGATGTTCCATGAAAAGGAGCATCCATGCATTTCCCCTACTTGGCTAGGCAGGTGCCAATTCTTGGCACCGCTCGAATGGGGACTTCTAACCAAAGGAAGGAGTGAGGTTAATCTTCGATTTTTGATTATTCCAACAGCAAGGAGTATCTGGTGAAACCAGGCGTTGTGGAATATGATAAGAAGAAGATGGCCAAGCCAATGTATGACCTCATTCTTGGTTGTAATACCATGAAAGAGTTAGGAATTGTTCTAGATTTTCGAACAAAAGAAATAACAATTGATGGCGTCATTTTGCCGATGAGGGACATCAATAGTCTGACTAAGTCAACAATGGACAAAGCCTGGGCTGTTAACAACAGCATGGCTCATGAACCCAGCAGTACGCAAGATGCGACTCAGCGAGTGGTACATATCCTAGACGCTAAATATGAAAAAGCAGACCTCCAATCAGTTGTTAGCACCAACTGTACTCACCTTAGTCTCCAAGACCAAAACAAGTTACTAGAGTTACTCACAGAATTTGAGGAACTTTTGATGGAACACTAGGTGATTGGAACACAGACCCCGTCTCCCTACAACTAAAGGAAGGCGTGAAGCCATATCATGGCCGACCATTCCCAGTGCCAAAAGTACACAAGGAGACCATAATCAAAGAATTGAACAGGCTCTGTGAACTGGGGGTGTTAGAGTTTCAGCCCGCATCAGAATGGGCGTCACCCACATTCATAATACCGAAGAAAGATAACACCGTACGTTTTATCTCAGATTTTAGGGAGGTAAATAAGCGACTAATTACGAAGCCGTTTCCATTACCTAAAATTAGTACAGTGTTGCAAGAGTTAGAAGGTTTCACTTTTGCTACAGCCCTTGATTTAAACATGGGTTACTACACCATAAGATTGGATCCTGATGCATCCAAAATCTGCACCATCATCTTCCCATGGGGGAAGTATTCTTATCTTAGATTACCGATGGGTATTGCAGGTTCTCCAGACATTTTTCAGGCAAAGATGTCAGAGTTAATGGTTGCCTTAGAGTTCGTAAGAACTTATCTGGATGATTTGCTTTGCATCACCAGGGCAAGTCTGGATGACCACCTAGATCATTTAAGGTTGGTACTTACCAGACTGCGAGGCGAGCTTGAGAGTCAATGCCCCAAATCGAAATTTTGTGCTGTAGAAACAGAATACCTAGGGTATATCTTAACAAGGACTGGCATCAAGCCACAACCAAACAAAGTACAAGCGATACTGCAATTCGCCACCAAAACAAGTCAAAGACCTCCGTGGGTTCCTGGGCATGGTCCAGTACTATCGAGATCTTTGGGCAAGGCGTAGTGAAATGCTTGCCCCACTCACCTCACTTGTAGGGGAGTGTGGTCATACCAAAGTCACCAAAGCCAAGAAGACTAAAAGCGACCTTGGTATTGGGATGAGGTACATCAAATAGCATTTGATAACGTAAAAGCTGCTATCGCTAAAGATGTAGTTTTAGCCTACCCTGATTTTTCAAAGCCATTTGAAATATTTACTGATGCCTCGTCTAAACAACTTGGTTCAGTGATAACTCAAGGTAATAGGCCTCTTGCGTTCTTCAGTAGGAAGTTGTCTGAGAGCAACAAAGATACAGTGTGACCGAAATTGAACTACTGGCCATAGTGGAGACACTAAAAGAGTTCAAAGGTATACTGTGGGGACAACAAATAAAGGTCTTTACAGATCATAAAAACCTAATCCAAGATGCCCTTGGATTAACCTCAGACCGAGTATACCGATGGAGGTTACTCCTAGAGGAGTATGGTCCCGAAATCGTGCACATAAAAGGCATCCATAACACTGTTGCTGACGCCATCTCCAGGTTAGACTCGGTCCGATCAAGGATGACAACGCCAATTGGATGACGTTCACGAAATGCTGGTGTCACTACACTGAGCATGCTTTGAGTGCTGACAGCACTCCTCCTCACCAAGACATTTTTAATCTGGTGTTTGCAAATCGCAGCGGCGAAGATGTAATTTACCCTTAACAGTGAAGGAAATTGCACAAGCCCAGGCGACAGATGCAACTTTAGAAAGGCTTAGTAGACATGACAAGTATTCCACTCAATTAGTAGAGGATACACATTTGTTGTGTAAGGATGGCAAGATGGTCATTCCCAAATCCCTTCAAAGTCGAGCAGTTAGCTGGTACCACCACTACTTGCAGCATCCTGGACACACACGTCTTGAAGAGGCGTTACATGCAGCGATGTATTGGAAGGTATGCGAGTACTATCCGATCACATGTCAAAAACTGTCGTATATGTCAAGTCAACAAACGACACAAGCACAAGTACGGAAAACTCCCTACTAAGCTCGTCATCACAAACCCATGGGAGGCATTATGTGTGGACCTTATTGGACCATACACCCTCAAGGGTAAAGATGGGACAGAAATTGACTTTATGTGTCTTACTATGATCGATCCAGCCTCTAGCTGGTTTGAGGTAGTAGAACTGCCGGTAACCACAGATGCGGTTACTCCCACGGATAACAAGGGGCAAAAGGCAATAAGACTCATACCGAACCTAAATTACCATACTTTGACAAATCATCTGCAATGATAAGTAATTTAGTGAATAAGACCTGGTTTAGCCGTTATCCACGTTGTCAATACATCATTTATGACAATGGAAGCGAATTTAAACTTCACTTCGAAGCCCTTTGTGAATCATATGGGATCAAGCGTAAGCCAACCAGTGTCAAGAACCCACAAGCGAATGCAATACTGGAGCGGGTGCATCAGGTAATTACCTCAATGCTCCGCACTACTGAACTAGACATGGCCAATACAGTAGTTGCCAGTGACATAGATGCGTTCCAAACAAGCGCAGCATGGGCCATTCGCTCAACTTACCATACAGTACTTAAAGCCTCCCCAGGAGCAGCAATCTTTGGTAGGGACATGTTGTTCGACGTGCCCTTCCTTGCTGACTGGAATAAAATTGGAGAACATAGGCAGCGCCAAACTGACCTCAACACGATGCGGGAAAATCGCTCACGCCGTGATTGGGATTACCAAGTTGGTGATCAAGTACTTCTTAGAAAAGATGGTATCCTCCGCAAATCAGAGAGTCGGTATGAAAGTGATCCTTGGACTATCACAACTATTCATACGAATGGGACTATCAGGGTTCAGCGCGGTACAAAATCTGAGCGATTAAACATCAGAAGAGTCACACCTTTTTTAACCAGCAGCCTTAAACCATATTAAGCAGGTTTTTTGTGTCATCTCCCTCTTCAAATACAACACTTACGCTTTATTATACCAACACAGACTCTTTAGTTTGTGCATAAAGAGACATGGGTTAAATTTTTTTCCTTCACAGGTTTTTTCCCCCCTCTTCTTCTCACCTGATACTCCATTCGTGGGGGCGAGTGACATAGGCCAAGAACCTACCTCAATTAGTACCCTCATTGGTACCCTTATTAGTACCAATATGGACTAATTCAAAAATACCCAGATAGGGATTAATTTTGAACAAAGGAACAAAGATCCATATCTTTGGATCTTCAGAGCAGCACTGCCCAAAGATCCATATCTTTGGATGGCACTGCCCCCTGTCAGAACACCCTCAAAGAGAAGGGTAGAAACATACCAGATTGGTGTAGAAACCTACACAAAATCACATTGTTTCGTTTTAGGATGAAAGGGATTGCATTGCCCTTCCATCCACATTTGTTCATTGTAATTCATAAACAATAAGCTCACAATTTACTTTCATCAACAATTCTATATCACCTTTATCTACATAATAGGTATTTAGTATTTTTTTTCTCCAAACGGCTTAGGTCAGGCACTATCGCAACCACTGTGGAGAAAGCATGGTTTTCATGTATGCACATGCTCATAAGTCTGGATCTACATGTTTCAATGACAGGGACAACAAAAACATCAGCAACACAGTGTACAACTCCAACCAAATGAAAAGCTGCAGGGAAGGTCACAGCACCTTGCAATAGGAGTGACCCCAGAGTGAAAGTTGATGACATGTATTTTGACTAATATAGCACCAACCAAGCACTATTGCTTCCATTTTAGTGTTTTGGGACACACATGCATGAATGAATGCTTTTATTAGATTGACATTTTTTGAATTTTGAAGATGAATCCTTCCTATAGGGTGAAGATAGTCACGTATATGACCAAGATAGGATGTTCATCTCTCAACTTGATAAAATCAAAAAAAGAAACTTATGGACGCTCTCAAGGATGATGTGAAAAAGTATCCCATAGTGCACTTATGAATGATTTTTCATTGGATTTTTCATTGGCTCTGATCAGTTAATACATTTCTGTTATCATAACCAAATGATTACTAGTTTGCACTATTATCTTTCTTTACCTTTATAGATGTTGGAGGTCATGGGTTTGTTTCAAAACCTGATGCGGAGTTTGTAAAAATAAGTGTGAATATTGTACATCTTAACATTGTAACAGTGTGATTCACTCCACCATGTCACTTCTCTAACCTGGCAGTGCAAACCATGTGGTTGACTTGTGCTAGGAGTTTTGACGATATCAGAGGTTTCTCAGTAACCATGTGTAGTTACATGGAGCAACACAAATGGATGCATTGCCTTGTGCATCTCACATTATAGGGTTTACAATGTCTGGGGTCTTTATACAAAATGAAAAACATGAATATCTAGAGATGTGTCTCATCAGGGATTACAAACGGGATGACAGGATATCCCTGTCAAGATTGCCATCCTGTCCTGCCACCCTTCATCCCTGGATTCCATGGATTAAGAGTGACTTACATTAAAGTACTGACAGAGCCACCATGTGATCAACATGATACACACATCGTGATGTGGTATATTTTTTCAATTTCAAATATTTGGCAAAAGTGTCTTATGATCAGTGGGGCCTTATGTTCCTTGACATATGGTAGATATGGATAAGTAGGTTTTTTGTGTATCTCTTCTGAAGTGTAACAATACAGAAATATTGATTGAATTTGTCTCATTTGAAAGCACATAGAGGGGGCAGGTCTGACCTGAGCCGTTCGGCGCAAAAAAATATCACGCGAAAATTATAGGTAGATTCAACAGAGGTCAAAGATTTTATTTTATGAACATATTTTGCTCCAATTGTGAGGATGGAAGGGTAGTGGAGCTGCTCTTCCAATCCAAACAATGCAAAAAAATGTGTGTAGATTCTACACACAATTGGTATGCATTTCGCCTTCCCAAATGAAGGGGCTATGGACTCTGGTGTTCCGGAGTCCATAGGGCAGTGGACTCCTGTGGTGGGGAGTCCTCACCTTTTGGACCGGGGCGGTGGACTCCAATGTTGGGGAGTCCTTGCCTTTTGGATCAGGGGCAGTGGAAGTCCTGACTGGGGAGTCCTGAGAATGCTCCTTTTATATTTTGTACCAATGGATACAAAAATGGGCTGATTCTTGGCCTATGTCAAGGTCTCAATGCCTCCACTATCTTGCTAGGAAATAAACTATTTAATACTCTATCACACATGGTCTTTGTCTTCTAGAATTCTGCACTACCAAATTACATGATTAACCTGAGGTGTGCATAGATGTGGAAGGCCAATAACTTTGGCCAAAGCCTTTCCCAGGGATTGCACAATAAGACATTTTCAGCTGAATTGATAAGACTTTTACATTCAATTCCTCAAGAACCAATTTAACCAAAGCTTTGGGCTTGACCAATGAAGCATTCCTTAGCATATTTTAGTTTGTAGTTTGTGTAAGTATTTGAGGAAGGTACAGCAGATATATGTGCTCTCTTTAAGTTTCTGGTACCTACTTGAAGATGGGAACAAAAAATATTGTAAGTGGCTTTATTTCATTTGAACATACATGCTTTTTCTCTTTGACTATACTCCATAATTTACCTGGAAACCATTGTCAATTGTTGATAGTTTGACCAGTTGTAGAGACAAAATCTTTGTTTTATATTACTTTAAGCATCTTTGATTGATTTCTTATTGCTAAGGTTGACCTGTTACTTATTTTTGTTAGTGCTTCATGCTAATGAAATAAGAAATTAAGAATAGGCAATAGGCCGCTCCTCTCATTTTTGCACATCCACAATGGTGTCATCATGGTAACTCTCTTTGCAATACTGTTATCTTCACTTCTCCACAGCCACTGTCACAAGGACATTTCTTAATAGTCTGTTTGACTTGCAATGATACCACAGTTATGGCAGTATGAGATTTGTGCAACAAAGTGTCCATGATTAGACCCAATACCACACTGACCACAAACCACCGTATCCAAAAGATACAGGCACATGAAACACCGTCAGCTCCCTAAAGCAACCCCTTTGTCACCTCCCCATCCCTCCCTACATTGCGCACTCATCACCAAAACTATTGCCAATAGTAACCTGGCAGATCCGGGTCATTCTCCCAAGTTCACCTTTTGGCCCTCTCTTGCTTAGTCCAAACCATTAGGCTAGATGAGGAGAAAAGAGAAAAGATGAAGTATCACATCTCCTCAGAGGTTCTAGCATATGTCCTCTACACAACTACAAGGCTCAGAGTGGATAAACCTCTTGCATAGATATAGTGTTTCATTGTTTAGACCCTAATCTGTTGTGAATACATGAATAAGGAATGCAAACCCCCAGCACCAATTGAAGCTATGTATAAATATTGCGTATTCACATTGTGGGTGCCAATATTATGCACCCCTTAGAACAGAATTGGGATCTAGCTCTTAAAGCAGATTGATTCAATACTGCACTACTCATGAAGGGCATAAGAATGCTGAAGGAGAGTCACCTTTGAATGCCGCAAAGTTGCATTCCTCTGGGCATCCACTCTTCCTCTGAGTCATGGACACCACATCTAGTGATGCATCTTACCAATATGAAATTTATTAGCATGAAGTGACACAACACACAGACAGGGTTTGGAAATATACTATGAACTGTAACGTTATAAATTAATCTCATACACAACACTGGTGGAGTCGAGTTCAGACTCTATGATTACCTCAAGATTATGAAAATGATGTGTCGTCAATATTCATCATCTGGTTGGGAGTCGCTTTCTTCATCTGAGCCAATGAATTTTCGCCTTTTCATGCTTCGGGTTTTGTCCTTTCTTCGAAGCACAGGAGTCTCTTCCTCGGAGTGATCGCTTTTCGATTTATTGTCAAGGTCCATTTCAGTGATTGAAAGTAAGCTCTCCTTTGATTTGTCATTGTCATCTGACCGAGAGCCACTATCATCCGAGTCCAAGACTTGTCGCTTCGGCTTACTTGAATTATTTTTCTTTCTTTGTTGTATAGGGGTCTCCTCCTCAGAATTTTGGCCTATCGAATGATGGTCGTCTTCCAGTGGAATGTCAATACGTTGTGGTCTTTCCTCGAATTCGTCATCAGTGTCAACTGCGGAATCACTGTGAGCATACTCATGGCCTTCAATGCCAACATCTATACCAAGATCATTGGCACAAGCATTGCATATCCAGTCGCCTATCGGAAGGGGAAAATGAAGATAGACACGCAAATGCATGGGAATATAGACAAGAGGTCACCTGATCAAGTGGCATATATTTAAACAGTTCTCACCTGGAGGGACTTTTTTTCGATAGATACATTCTAAGTGAAAAGATTTTCCACAGCCACCGTCATTGTCGCCCCCATCACAGACAATGAGATCACCGCCATGTTTGCATATGTCACAACCGTCTTCTTCATCGCTAGCTTCATCAGTTTCCTGAGACCCAACTACGAAGCCATCTACTTCATACTCATTAGGTTCTTCATGATCTTCCTCTTCGTCGGCATCCATAATGAATCTAGAAGCATCATGTCTCTCCTTTTTCATCTTTCCACCAAACTCGACTTCTCCATCACTGTATTCATCAACTTCATCCGATGAGGGGATACGGAATTCTAGCGTTACGCCAGTGTCAACATGACAAAATTTCAACTTGATGAGTCGGGGCTCCTTCATCGAAGATCGCGCATGTGCATTGTCATCGCTCCCACGAGATTCACTTTCCAGTACATCTCCAACATCAATGCGGAACCTCACAGAACCATCTTTGCCTATCATGCCCCGAGAAATCGGCACCTCCTTAATCTCGTCCTCGTTTGCATCATCTCTGAAACACGAAAACGATTTCTTCTTTTCAAATGCAGATGCAGGAGCGATTCTAGCACTAGATTCTATACATGTGTGAACTCGATCATTGCTAGTGCATATGAGGGCTTCGTCATCCGAGCCCTCAGTAACCAAAACCGGAAATCCAGAATCATCAATCTCGTCTTCTTCCATGCCCAAAAGGCACAATTCAACATCAACAATTCTTCCATTTCTGCCTTTTAAAAGCGTGCATTTTGTAAATGCCAGAGAAATATGATACCGTTGATCACATTCATCAAGAACAATACTTCTTCGTATAAAAACCGTAGCTCCTCTACGGCCGTTTTCCGACGATGCATACAGAGATACCCATCCGTTTTCTTCATCCTTCATCTTATTTCTACCCCACCCAATCTCATCTTCCTTCGGCAAAGCCACAATCACTTCACAGCCTCGTTGATGCGCCCCACCCGATTCACCGCTCGTGGCTTTCCGTTGTTCTCTGTTTTCTGCCAACCTTCGTTGGTTCATTTCCGATCCATACAAAGAGTCCATGCACGCTTTCAATGCCGTGTTGACTTGAAATAATTTGTCCCTGTTCTCACCCACGATGGGATTTCTACACGACGGACACGTTCCAAAGACTTGGAACGAGTCCATGACATCATCACTCGTTCCAACATCGCTTCGCTTCAGCCACCACATCAAACATTTTCTACAAAAGGAATGGCCACACAACAAAGAAACGGGATTGTACAATCGTTCGAAGCACACCGGACAACTCAAATGAGGACGTAAATGTTCCGCGACGGTGATGCCGTCGGAAAAGACAGAGGTATCTAAGATCAACTTCGACCCATCGTTAGTAAATGCTTGTGATTCCGCATGAATATCATACGACGAGAGCGATCGTCCTAATATCCGCTGCTTCAATTTCTCCACGGAGATGTTATTGTCTCCATCTTCTTCGTCACTGTCGGGAAGTCGGGACGAGTCATTTCGTTTGCGTCGTTTGTGGCCGAGAGCGTTTTCTCTGGCATTTTTCATTTGTTCACGAATCGATGGAGGCCTTTTGCCACTGGATTTAATTTTATGAGAATTCAGTCTGTCTTTGGCGTTGGCGTCATCTTCGTCTGAATGTTGCAGTGGCGACCAATTGCCGTTGTTTGCAAGATCTTCTTCGGAACTGCCGTCTGGAGCAGTCGGATTTAAAGCTGGAACCGATGTTTCTGCCACCGATGCTTTCAGTTCCGTAGAGCTAGTTTGTTCCATGCTGGCGTTCCCGTTTGCAACGTGTTGAAGAATGCAATCCTCGTTTTTGCTCGATTCTTCTAGTTGCGATGGATCGTGACTCGTTGTCTTGACATTCTTGTCACAAGGTGAGGAAAAATTCGAAACACAGAGAATGCATTTTCGTAGGCGCACTTTTTTCTTGAGTTGATTGTTCGAAAACTCGGCATTGGAGCGACCGCACCAGAGGCACGTTCTGCCGCTTCCGTTTGCGGGAGCCGGGGAGCTTGTGCCGTCAATTGGCGATGTCATATTCGGGTCCATTGATACACAAAAGAACGAATGCTTTGTGAATATGGCTGTCTGCGTAGACAGATGGTTCTTACGAGCTGGGCAGAGCAATATGCCGGTTCGAAGGATGGACGAAGATGACGGCTTTCAGCAGCTTTCATACACCCCTTGGGTATTGTACTCCGGAGCAGCTCTGTAGCCACGGCCTTCCACAGCAATGGTACCGCGATTGGGATTGATGGGTGTATGGTGAGCCGTGGTACAATACCATATAGAGAATACCATCTACCATACCGTACCATACCCGTGCGCCAGTATGGTACCATATTATTGTATTGTACTGTAAACATCACACCGTATGTCTTGGTTCATAGGAGCCCAAGGATTATGATATAATAATATTTCCCCGATATCCGTGACTTCGTGTTTTTCACCCATTAAATCGACCCCGGACATTCTAAAACAATCATTGATCAATTCTCCTGCTTAACAGCAACCCACCGACATGCATGGGTCCTCATAACTCTGGTTGATTGCTGAGTTATGCCACAGTATCCCAAACTCACATCACTATATTTTACACACCACACACCACAAAACAAAAAATGGAGAACATTGTTCTCATTGGCTTCCTTCCAGTTGATCATGGGTGCAGCTGTGATGCGCACCCTTTTGGATGCCGAAATGTGTTGCTTGAGATTGAGGGGAATGGTCTGGACAGGTTGGTGCTCTTGCGCTTGGTTAAATGAATTTCACCTTGCACACTACACAGTAAGAGGGGATGGCACAGATGGTTGCTGATGTTTCACAGCCCAAGAGTACAAATGATGACATAGCACAGGGTCTTGATGGGTGTTTGCTCGGGATCACGGAAGTTTTCATCTGGTTTCTGAAAACCGTAGTATGCGCATTATACCACCCCAACCGCAGTTACACATACACCAAAACCGTGGACAAGTTGTAATTGAAACAACATTAAATTAATATTAAATTAATCTGCTTTTTTGTTCAATTGGCAAAGTCATCAATTAGTCAATAGTTTTTTAGTGATAGACAATTCAACCCACTTGTATCCCTTCTTTTTCCACATATTTTGACCAATCTCCTCGGGAATACTCTGGTATACCTGAATGATCCACTCCACCACCACTTTACAAGAGGGTTCCTTTGCGACCCTGTGAACAATTCTGTCGCCTTCCATCATCAAGCCTTCCCACTTTTGATGAAGACAACATTTGACGGGTTTCTTGATCCCAACATCACACAAGTATGTTCAGCTGGCCAGGATCTGCATGCTTTCAGTCCACGTGGATTGAAACCAATTGACTATGGAATCCATCTGATGCACATGGAATGCATCTAGAATAAGGATGGGTGACTTGACAGATGGGTTATTTTTGTCCTGATTCGCCTTCCACAGCTGTAGGACAACGTCAATCCACTCATTCATTTTGGATTTGTCCCTCCACACCTTCTCTTGGCATGCATACCTTCCTGTGTTTGGGTAGGCTCCAAATTTGCAAAATACAATGTGTCCTTGGGGCTTACCTTTGGAGATTTTAATGGGTGGCAACATTTTGCCACTCGGCCTGACTGCTGCTGCTGCTGCAAGAGTGAAATGCTTCGTCTTGGTCATCAAAGTCCTGGAATGTACCATCCGCTCTCCTTTGACTTTGAGCATCATTTTGGAATGGTGAAAGAATGGGATTGGCATCTGGTCCATATTGAGGATATTGCCAAGGTTTCTACCCTCCAGCTTCAACTTCATCAAGCTATGAAGTCCTTTGCATTGGCCTTGCTTTCCATTAAATGTTTTTGTACAGTGTGTGTTGCACAACCATACATGATACTGCCAACTCTTGTGCTTGTCTTGACTTGTCTTTGAAGTCTGGTAGAAGATGAGCGGCCTCATGCATCACCATGCTGTTGGTGATTTGAACACCCTGTGCGCAAAATTGAAATGTGAATTTGGACTTGTTGCTTCACTTATGCAAGGACACTGGCCTGGGTGGATCTTACAGGATGTGCCTTTGGTCTTATTAGAGACAAACTCCATCCCAGAGTTCAAGGCATCTACTTTCTTGATCAACTTTTTCCAACAAAAGTAGTCCACAAGAGGTATACCCAAATTCAAACAAGCTTTACGGCAAGTAAATCTGGTCACAACAAGTTCATCAACTCACAGAACCGCATTTCTTTTGTCCTTTATTTGTAGGAATTCTGACTTACCGTACCTTTGTTTTTGGCCTCCATGTTGAGTACTTGGAATGGTTAGCAGTTTTGATTGCACTATTCAAACTTAGCATTGACAATGAGAAGATGTCTACCATCCAAAAAGAGGTGACACATGAGGTGGTTGGGGTGGTGATGGGTGATTGACATGATGAAAAAGAGGGCAATGAGTGGGAAGTAAAGACCTATGGGAAAGATTGCCATGCAAAAGCAAAACAAAATTGGCATGACATATGGTACCGAGGTGTACTATGGTAAATAGGTTGGATACTTATATTCCCCCTGTTAGCATCTCTAGCTTGGCAATGATTATATGATAAATTTAAATGTGTCTTTTGACATTTTTCCTGTAGTACAATACTTCTCCGAGGCCTCTCTGAGAAGACACTACACACACCAGTGATACGTCTCCACACAATTTTTTACTACATGAATATTTATTCATTTTTCAAACATTTAATTGTTCAATGGTGGTTTCACTAAATGTGATCCAGGTGTCTCAGACCCTAGTAGAGAAATAGAAGCAATACTAAGTGTCTATTATGTGTTTGATTTATAGGGCTCATTTGTCTTTATGTTTCTACCTATTTTGGGAACATTCATGTTTCTGTGAACTGATGAAAGTTCGTGATTTGGTAATTTTTCCATGCAGATTGCTAGTAAATTCAATTCCTGTTTGAATAGATTTTGAACAGGACATGGTAAACAATGTTAGTGACAAGCAAATACTGATTCTCATTTGTCTCCATTTTTTCCCCGTAAACTCACCACAAAGCAAATCCAAAATCTTGGTTCTAACCAAAAACTTCCCAAAACTCTGCACAAGTCTCCAAATACCCCTCTCATTCTTAAACATCCTCACCTCTGTGGGATGATGCACCTTCTCTTCCTTCCCTGCGTGAATGCTCTCCTCCATTTCCTACACAATCACGCCAAACTTCTCCAATCAGTAAGCCAAAGACGTCATTTTCATTGGCGGTTCCTCAAACAACATACACGTGCTCTCAACATGATGAGTGAGTATATATTCAAAGGATATGACGGGAATGATTGTTTGATTGCCCAATAAAACAGAGAAATAAACAAGACATGAGGAGATATAGATTATTACAATTTTGTACTCTGCAACTACCAATGCAAAGTTCATGTGTACAATGGAGGGAAGATAGCAAATAAACAGTTTCCTTCATTATGGGTGAGAGGGAGAGAGAGAGCATGACCAACTATCATGAGGCACAAGAGACTCCGAAAAATCTGAATTCTTTGTCGCTCTCTATGTCTCTCCATGTGTCTCTACATGTATTTCTATGTGTGTGTCTCTGTGTAAATCTGTGTGAGTCTGTGAATGTGTCTCTGTGTCTCTGTGTCTCTGTCTAACTTTGTCTATCTCTGTCTGCCCCCATCTGTCCTTGTCTGTCTCCTTCCATCTCTGTCTGTGTCTGTCTGTCTCTGTGTGTCTGTGTCTGTCTCCTTCTATCTCTGTCTGTCTGTGTCTGTCTCTGTGTGTCTGCCTGTGTATGTCTGTGTCTGTCTGTGTCTGTCTGTGTCTGTCTGTGTCTGCCTGTGTCTGTCTGTGTCTGTCTGTGTCTGTCTGTGTCTGTCTGTGTCTGTCTGTGTCTGTCTGTGTCTGTCTGTGTCTGTCTGTGTCTGTCTGTGTCTGTCTGTGTCTGTCTGTGTCTGTCTGTGTCTGTCTGTGTCTGTCTGTGTCTGTCTGTGTCTGTCTGTGTCTGTCTGTGTCTGTCTGTGTCTGTCTGTGTCTGTCTGTGTCTGTCTGTGTCTGTCTGTGTCTGTCTGTGTCTGTCTGTGTCTGTCTGTGTCTGTCTGTGTCTGTCTGTGTCTGTCTGTGTCTGTCTGTGTCTGTCTGTGTCTGTCTGTGTCTGTCTGTGTCTGTCTGTGTCTGTCTGTGTCTGTCTGTGTCTGTCTGTGTCTGTCTGTGTCTGTCTGTGTTTCTGTCTGTGTCTGTCTCTGTCTGTCTGTCTCTGCTTCTGCTTCTGTCTGTCTCTGTCTCTGTCTCTGTCTGTCTCTGTCTGTCTCGTCTCTGTCTGTGTCTGTCTCCGTTGCGTGTCTGTCTCCTGCTCTGTCTCTGTCTGTCTCTGTCTGTCTTGTCTGCCGTGCGTGTCTGCTGTCTTCTGCGTGCCTCTCTGCCGTGCGCTGCTTGTCTGCGTGCTGTGTCTGTGCGTTCTGTCTGTGTGTCTGCTCTGCCGATCGTATGTCTGCTGTCTGATGTCCGTGTCTGCTCTGTCTCGTGCGTGTTGCGTGTCTGCTGTCTGCTGCTGTCTTGTGCTGTCTGCGTGTGCGTCGCTCGTGTGTGCTGTGCGTCTGCGTGCGTCTGCTGTGTGCTCTGCTGCGTGGCTTCTGCTGTGCTGTTGCTGTGCTGTGCGTGCGTTTGCGTGTTTGTCTGTCTGTGGCTTTATGCCTCTGTCGTGCCTTGTCTGTGCCCTGTCTGTCTGCTGCGTGTCTCTGTCTGCGTGCTGTATGCCGTGCTTGCCTGTAGCGATGTCTGTCTCGATGTCGTTATGCGTGTCTGTTGCGTGCTGTCTTTGCGGTCTGTCGTCTGCTGTGCTGCGTCTGTCGTGCTCTGCGTGCTGTCTGCCGTGCTCTGCGTGCGTGTGTCGCCTGTCGTGTCTGTGTGCCTCTGTCTGTCTGTGCTGTCTGCTGTCTGTGTGCGTCTGTCTGTGCTTGTGCTGTCTGTGTCGTCCTGTCTCGTGCCTGTTCTGTCTGCTGTGCGTGTCGCGTGTCTTCTGCTGTCGCTGTGCGTTGCTGGGTCTGTCTGTGTGTCCTTTGCTGTGCTCTGTCTGCCTCGTGTCTGTCTTGATGTGTCTGTCTGCGTGTCTGTCGCTGTCTGTCGCTGTCTGTCGCTGTCTGTCGCTGTCTGTCTGCCGTCTGTCGCTGTCTGTCGCTGTCTGTCGCTGTCTGTCGCTGTGTCTGTCTCTGTCTGTCTCTGTCTGTCTGTGTCTGTCTGCGTCTGTCTGTCTCTGTCTGTCTCTGTCTGTCTCTGTGTCTGTCTCTGCTGTCTGTCTCTGTCTTCTGTCTGTGCGTCTGTCTCTGTCCGTCTGTCTCTGTCTGTTTCTGTCGTCTCTGTCTGTCTCTGTCTGTCTCTGTCTGCCTCTGTCTCTGTTCTGCTGTGATGTCGATATGCTGTGCTGTTCTGTCTGTGATGTCGTGTCGCGATGTGTCTGCGTGCTGTCTGTGCGATGTGTGGCTTATGCCGATGCGTTGTCCGTCTCTGTCTGCCGTCTGCCTGTGCTTGTCTGCTGATGCGTGCGTGCCCGTCTGCGTCGGTGTCGTGTCTGTATGCCTTGTCTTACGTCTGCTGTGCGATGTCTCTGTGATGCGCTGTCTGTGCCGTGTGCCTTCTGCGATGCGTGCTCGCGGTGCTTGTCGTGCGTATGCCGATGCCGGTCTGCGATGCTGTATGCCGATGTCGTGCTCCTGCCGATAGCGTCTCCCGTGCGTGATATGCCGTGCTGATGTCTGCTGTGCCTTTATGCGTGCGTGCTGCCGATGCCTGCTGATGCGATGCGATATGCGATGCGTGTCGCGTGCTGTATGCCGATGTCGTGTATGCGATGCAGATGCTGTGCGTGTTTGATAGCTCGCTGCCTGCTATGCGCTATGCCTGATGCTGCTATGCTTGCGCGCATCTGTGCTGTCTGTTTGCTGATATGCCGATGCGTGTCTTATGCTGGCGTGCTTATGCTTGTGCCGTTTATGCGTGTGTTGCGCTGCCGTGCTGCTGATGCGTATGCCTATGCTGTATGCTGATGCTCGTTATGCGATGGCTGATATGCCCGATGTCGTGTGTCGATGCGATATGCGATAGCGTGTATCTGCTGTGATATCTGTGCGATATGCTGATAACGTGTATGCGATGTGCATAATGTCGATAGCATTATGCTTAACGTGTATGCGTGCGATGATGCTGATAGCGATGTGCTGTGCGTGTATATAAAATATAGCGATAGCAGTAATAAATATGCGATGCGCGATATGTTATATAGCGATAGCGTGTATGCGATGTGTTGCGACGTGATGCGTAATATATGCAATATATATGCGTATGCGATGCCGTATATATATATATATATGCCGATATATATATACTTATAAAGCATTATGCGATGCGTGTATGCCGATAGCGTGTATATTAGCGTGTATTGCATTATGGCGATATGCGATATGTCGTGTATGTATGCATTAGCTATATGCGTGTATGATGTCGTTATAGCGATGTCCGTGATGTGATAGCGTGTCGCTGATGCTTGATTATCTCTGATATCGATATGCTATGATGCGTGCTATAGCGATGTATGCTTGATATATATGATGTATATATGATATATATGCCGCTGTGATGTATGCCGATGTATGCCGATGTATACTTGATGTATGCGTGTATATGCGTGTGATGTATGTGTGTATGCGTGTATGCTGATGTATATGCGATGTATATTGATATATATTGATGTATGCGATGTATGTGATGTAATATATATGTATGTGATGTATATATATATATATATATGTATATATATATGTATGTGATGTATGTCTATGATGTATGTAATAATAATAGATGTATATATTGTAATATGTGATGTATTGATGTATATGTATGTGATGTAATATGTATGTATGTATATGTAATATGTATGTATGTAATATGTAATATGTATGTGTGTATGTGATGTTATATGTGATGTATGTGTCTTGATGTGTGATTGTATGTGATGTGTGATGTATATGATGTATGTATGTATGTGATGTATGATGTATGTATTTATAATATGTTGATGTATATATGTAATGTATGTGTATATATATGATATATATATATGTATATAATGTTGATAATATGTGTATGTAATATATCGATATATGTATGCTGTATATATGTGATAATAATAATGATGTATAATATGTGTGTATGATGTGATATGTATGCGATGTATGTGTGTAATATATGATGTAATAGCTATGTCTAATGTGTGTGTATGGTGGTGTATGTGTATATGTTATGTCTATATGTGTGTTGTTAATGTGATATGTCATGTATATGTGATATGTATCTGATATGCTTGGTGTATGTGATGTCTCGATAATATCTGATATCATTGATATATATGTATGTATGTCTATGTATATATATGTGTATATATGTATGTATATATATATTGTTATTTATATATATGTATTGATATATATGTCGATATGTCTATGTGTATGTATGTCTATGTTCTCTGTATCTGTGATGTATATATATATATCTATGTATATATGCCGTATATATTTGTATATATGTATGTATATATGTATATATATATATATACTTGATGTATGTATGTATATATAATATGTCGTAATAATAATATGATATGTCGATGTATGATGTCTTGATGTTGATATGTGATGTATATATATGTCTATGTATCTGATGTATGTCTGTATGTTGATGCGATGTGTTGATCTGTATGTGTCATGTGCTGATGTCTTTATGTTCTGCTTGATCTTGATGTGATGTGTGATGTGCTGTGTCTTGTGTGTGTGTGATGTGATGTCTGTGTGTGCTTGTGTGCTTGATGTGCGTGTCTGTGTCTTGATGTCTGATGTGCTCGTGTGTATGTGTGTCTATGTATGTGTGTATATATCTATGTCTATATATATCTATATATATATGTATATATGTATGTCTGTCTCTCTGTGTCTCTGTCTGTGTCTCTGTCTGTGTCTCTGTCTGTGTCTCTGTCTCTGTCTCTGTCTCTGTCTCTGTCTCTGTCTCTGTCTCTGTCTCTCTCTCTCTCTCTCTCTCTCTCTCTCTCTCTCTCTCTCTCTCTCTCTCTCTCTCTCTCTCTCTGTCTCTCTGTCTCTCTGTCTCTCTGTCTCTCTGTCTCTCTCTCTCTCTCTCTCTCTCTCTCTCTCTCTCTCTCTCTCTCTCTCTCTCTCTCTCTCTCTCTCTCTCTCTCTCTCTCTCTCTCTCTCTCTCTCTCTCTCTGTGTGTGTGTGTGTGTGTGTGTGTGTGTGTGTTTGTAGGCAGTTGAGGCTTCGTTGTCAAGGACTTGTGCTGTGGATACAATACCACAAGCTTTCATGTGCAGGAGTTCAAGTGTTCTCGCTCGGATCATCTTACCTTTGCTTCTGTTCTTGGTTGCGTCAGCCCATATGGAGCTGCTGTTGACATGGTACAAGGCCATCTGATACTGGTTGCCATGACTGGACAGGTGGGGAAACTTTCCTGTTTGATCAAAGTAAAGCTTGCGGTGGACCTTGACTAGAATGTCTTCAGTCTATGACAGGAGAGGTGCTAGGTTAGAAATTTTTGCAGGTGCTGGAAACATGGGTCTGTTGGAACACATGCCTTGGCGCTGGCCATGCATGTGACCCTGCTGTGTTTCCTCTCACTCATGAGAATGTTTGTTGACATTCTTGATGTTGATGAGGGGCCATGTGCTGTAGTTTCCATTCCAAATAACAGCAAGCCAGGTCAACTTGGGGGTAAAGCAGTTGCACTGTGTACATAACGGACTGCTTCTGCCATGCTAGGGAGCTCTATACAGTAGCAAGTTTTCTGCGGTATTGATTCTCTAGAGATGCACCAGTGTGTTACAGGACTGCTGGATTTTGTACCAAGAGTTGCTTGATGTGGTTCATCCAGGTGCATCAAGTAGGAGGATATCTGCATTTTTATTATGGACAATTGGCTGCAAAGGTATGTACCATAGCCCAGTGCGTGGCCATCTGTAGCCTCGTAGAACCGAGTCTTCCTGAATGTGGATTGTGTTAGAGTTGTAAAAAATCACCTCCTTATTATTGTAGACAGCTGTGTAGCTGGCATCAGCAAACTTACTGCCATTCAGGAGTGTTTGAGTGAGACCAGGAACAATGTCAACATGGTTAGCCAGTGGCTGTATGTTGAGAAGGAGTGTAGTCACAGTGGAGGCCTGTGCAATGGTACCAGTGAGAAGGACAAATGACTTAGCATGCACAAGATGAAAAGTGTTTTGCAGTGCACCAGCTGTTGACGTGGCTCCTGTGTCACTCACTGCAGAGGCAATGGTACCATTTAAAAGGGTTTTGAGTTGGGCTTGTGTCAAGGTAGTGTCAAGAATGGAAGAAGAGGTATTTGGCCTGGATGAAGACTGAGCATGATGTCGGCACCAGGTTGTGCTGTCAGTATCCCAATGCTGGGGAGTTAGAGTGAACTGCACCTGTTTGGGAGCAAGTGGGAATGGTGGTGCACTACATATATGTTTCTTTGCATTAAACCAAGTTTTATATAATTGACAACTATCAAACCCCGCTGGATCCTACATTTTTGCTACGTTCCAGGCAGGGCGTTTGGCTGCATTCTTCTCTAACACAAAACAGTCATTGTACTAATGGAAACACTTGTCCTTCTTGTGGAGTTGCAAAAGCCCAAACTGGAGGTTTTCTATCCCTTGTGCAGTGTTGGGTGGAGAGTGCTGCTGGAGCTGTGGTTGGTGTAGTGCCCATCCTGATGCTGTTGGTTGAGAGCAACTACAAGAACTTAGAGTCCTGGGCCAGGAGGATGCTCTGTTGCTGGTCCAAATTTTGGAGGAATTCACTACGCGCTGTTGTGAGAGTAGCAGCGTGCTGAGTAGTGGCTTCGAGTGCACCCTCGAGGCTGTTGGTGTAGTCAAGCATTGTCTGCTGTGAGGAGGGCAAAATAGGGCTTGAGGAAAATAAGAAGGAAAAACCAGGTCTGTTGTTTGGGATGACAATGCTGTTAGCGCTGACATATCCTCCTGTACGTTCCTTGCGCTCTGCATTGAACTTCTCCTTGCTCTTGTAGAGGGTGAAGAAGTGGGCTTTGGTCTTGTCCCAGGTCTGCCAGCCCATTACCTCCCAAGCCTGCATTTCTTTGTTGTTGAACATGTCACTGGCGTACATGCTCTCAAAAAAGTATTGAACTTTGGAGGCATCAGAGGCCGGCACGAACATAGCATTTGCTGCTTATCTAATTCACAGGTGAACTTGGTGATGTGGGACATGAGGGCCAGACAAAATGGAAGTCTTAAGCTGCTTGTTTTTGCTCAAGCATGGTGATGATGCGCCATTCTGAGTGTAGGTGCAAGAGGATGGACTTGGTGGTTTGGTGTTTTAGTTCACACAATCATCCTCGAGTTCTTTGATGTAGACTGTGTTGATGACTTCACGAACAATAAGGTCAACAATGATGGCATTGACCGCTTCTGTAGAGAGATTTCTTGGCAGGCCAGGTTGTGGTCTGTCATAATGCACATGCGACTTGTAAGCATGGCATTGTTTACCAGGGCCTTGGGAATGATAGGAGGTGCTTTGATGTTGGTACTCCACGTCAGAGAGCATTAGCACAAGATGTCCATGTCGGCCACACCATTTGGTTGTTCAGACCACAGCTGCAATTTTGGCCACTTACTGCTTGAGATGGTTGACAGAGGAGTTGGTGGTCTGTCCCCTGATTTTTCCAGGGAAGGAGGGCAATAGTGGATGGTACTGCTTCCCTGACAGTGGCTTCTTTGACTGTGGGTGAGGACATGTTGGTGTCAAGTTCTTGCTCAGAGAGTGAAATATTTAATCACTTCTGAGCAGAACAAAATACACGGATGATGATAATTGGGTGATTAAATATTTATGGGCTTATTGTGTCATCAGAATACTTATGCGATGACATAATATTATGGGATTACATTGGTGGTCTGCTTTAAAACGCATCATGACCTATTGCCTCCGTTTACTTTACACTGGACTGGTATGTGTAGCATTGCCATTCAGGCATTGTGTTGCCTTACACTGTGAATATAGGTTAATTGTGCCACTAGAGAGTGGACAATAGTTTGTTGACAGAAATGTCATTTGTGGGATTGTTTTTGTTTTGGCATTGCTTTCATATGATAGGGCTAGATTTGTGTTCTGTCTGACAAAGATGTTTTCCTAAATCTTTTTGTGGCTAATTTGAAATAATACACAATAACAATTAAGTTATACTTTACTGTAGACCATTTTTGGGTATCATATACTATTATATCCCAGTTCCTTTTCTAACAGTGGAATAGTTCACTATTACTAGTACTAGTTTTCCCTGACTTAAATCCTAATAGTGGACTATTTCACCATCAGCTGTTTGATTCCTAGGTGACTCCGGTAGAAGTCCAATAAAACTTATTTGCCCCCCTGAGGTAATTTGGGCTTGGCATCATTAGTATCAAAGAATTCTCAAGCCTCATTTACGTCAATTTTACAGGTGAAAGCTTGGCAGATCTAATAATTTCAAAAGTTGTACTAGACATTGAGCGCTTAGGAATTAGTATTGTTCTAACAGTGAAGTAGTTCACTATTAGAAAAGTAGGTAATTATCATTTTTCTAACGGGAAATAGTTCACTGTCAAAAGGAACTGTTATATAGGTTTGCACACATGAAAAGGCAACCTTTCTTTCTATTCAATCTCAAAATTTGAAAGAATCCAAAGAAATGCGCATTTCCCAGTTAGAATACAGCAGAAGTCAGTTATACTGTTTGGGTGAATTATACAATCGCAAGAATCTTGGCAACAGAGCAACTGATAGCATTTTCCTTGCTAGACTTGTGGTCGTTTCATGTTGACCTTGGTGCAGGCCCATGCTCTTTGTGACAGGCATACACAAATGCAGGTCATTTTGTTTTTTAACTGCAATTCAGCAATATATATGATAAGTCTATGCCAAATAAATGAGTGTATTTTTTAGTTCACTCTAAGGCAATATTGTAACTATCTGGGCTAATGAGTATTCTGAAGGCTTTTTTATAGCGCGGTTGCTTTGTTCCTAAAATGACCGCAATGGCCGTTGCATGCAAGGAGGCACTTTCCAATCAAGTTCACTTCAGTATTGCTTGAATTTCTTGAATACGTGTTGGTTCAATTGTGTATCCCAAGTGAACCTGTGCACAACATGAGATCAGAATGCACTCCTAACAGCAGAGTGCAAATTTTACCAAAACCTCTTGGGAGGAAGATTTCAAAATCTGACATAGACCTCTTGGGGGTAACAGATATATTTTTTGACGTAGATTGAAGGTAGCACAACGTTGTACAGTTAAGAAGTACCATTGACCACTGCTGAAAAGAATGCTATTACCTAAACAGATTCAAAGGGAGATTTAGATATATTTTTATGGGTAAGCACACATAAAACGATCGTGACAACCCTTGCATTTCAAACTTGAGAATAGGGGGCAGTTATGTGGAACCCCATGACTTTGTCAGACGGAACCAAATTAGTTAGGTGTTTCATCTGACAAAACAGATCAGGGGTATGTTCAAATACAGAGGTGAATATATGATTATCCCATTGTATTTCCAATTGGACCGGAGATCACTTTAAACTCAACTTACGAATCAACATTTTTTATTTAAATATTTAAAAAGCTCTATCTCTGTCAGCAATGCAAAGGGTCTGTGGTATAGATCTCCATTACAGAACCTATGGTTCAGGGTTTCATTCCCTTTTTGTCCATTTGCAACAACATGGTATCCTCTTACAACATCTGGATTACCAGTGTAAGCATGTGAATTATTTTTCTCTAAGACTTCTTTGGTGACTTTGTCTTACAAAATATGTTTTTGAATCGTAAAATTTGAATTTGCTTTTATATCTAGTAGATACCTTTTCTTGAGAATGGTGTTAGTTGAACACCAAGCTGTCACCTAACTGAAAAATTGCCTCATCCGACAAAAGTAGGTTGTTTCATCTGACAAAGTTATGGAGTTCCATATAGCTGCCCCCTTACAGGTAAACTCGAGCAATTTGTGTATGATTAAAGGGGTCAGCTATTTGGAGCATCTTCCAAGTTGTACTTAATACGGTGTCCACACAAAATGCGGCACTGTATTCAGTACCATGCCGCCCACAACAGCACGTAAAATATTTTATCCCATCCCCTAAACCCACTGTGCAGTAGGCCCTAAAAGTCCATACAGCACATTAAGCCCAAAAAATCAGAACGCACGGTAGGCCCTAATAGCTGACTGCGTGTCCTCACCCTAACTTCACACAGTGCAACAAAGTACTCGATACATCATCACACTACATCCGGGACCGGGATCCAAACCTTGTAGCTTACTGCCAACAAGGCGTGCAGCATCTGTCACAACGTTATTGCAACTGAGAGTCGTGTTCTCTTCTAGGATATAAAGTGTCTTGTATACTTTTGTCTACATGAGTCAGTATGACCCACCGTATTAAGTACAACTTAGAAGATGCTCCAAATAGCTATCCTCATATTCAATAGTGAAAAAGTGTCTCATAACACTGAAGAAGAAAACAAATCTCAGATGATAGTTACGAGCAGCTGAGACAAGATTTTTGTTGCCAAGACAGAATGCAATTTGTATCAACAGATGAAGTCCTAGGTTTAAAAATAAAGTGGCTTGTCTAGGCTCAGTAGAAAATGGGTGTATGCGCCGCGCATGCGATCACACCCATTTTTTGAATAAGATATAATTTTATAAGTGCACACGCTGCTCCAACAACTGCACCCATTTTTGGAATAAGATATAATTTATAGGTGAACATAGGTCAAAACTTGATGAGAAATTAGTTTTTACAGGTAAGTTATCTTGAATCACTGTGAAGGCACCTGTTTTGTCAAAAAGTCAAAAAACTGTCTTACTGAAGAAAAGAAAAAAGAAGAAGAAGAAGAAGGAGAAGGAGAAGGAGAAGGAGAAGGAGAAGGAGAAGGAGAAGGAGAAGGAGAAGGAGAAGGAGGAGGGGAAGGAGAAGGAGAAGGAGAAGGAGGAAGGAGGAGGAGGAGGAGGAGGAGGAGGAGGGGGAGGAGGAGGAGGAGGAGGAGGAGGAGGAGGAGGAGGAGGAGGAGGGAGGAGGAGGAGGAGGAGGAGGAGGAGGAGGAGGAGGAGGAGGAGGAGGAGGAGGAGGAGAAGGAGGAGAAGGAGGAGAAGGAGGAGAAGGAGGAGAAGGAGGAGAAGGAGGAGAAGGAGGAGAAGGAGGAGAAGGAGGAGAAGGAGGAGAAGGAGGAGAAGGAGGAGAAGGAGGAGAAGGAGGAGAAGGAGGAGAAGGAGGAGAAGGAGGAGAAGGAGGAGAAGGAGAAAAGGTCTCAGTTTCCAATGCAACTAAGATTTTGAAGAAATCTCGATAAACTATGATGTTTTCAAGAAAAAATCGTGATATTCAGTAATTTAAATATTACAAGCAGCCGCTGCAAGATTTTTTAGCAGCAGTGAGAGCCCACAAAAAGGAATTCGCCTTGTTTCGTTAAAAAGAGGATATGACAGTGGCCGCCAGTTAGCGTGCGCGCCGCGCTCGCTTCGCTCGTGCTGCGCGCACGGGCACGACTTTTTTAGTGTTAAAGCGAGCTTCGCTCGTACAATCGAGGTTTTGGTTCAAGATGTAAGTAAGACACTTCCGTTAAACATAAAATTTTGGGTGATGCGTTTAGCGTCATGAAAATATTTTTGGTGATCCCTGTCACGTGAATTATGCCGTTTCCCTTTACAGCTGCTCAATAGCACAATTTTTGGCCATGCTACAAATTGCTTTTAGATATAATTTTAGAGGTAATCACATATCAACAGTTAAAGAATACCCATGAGTATAAAACTAAAAACTTAGGCTTTTACGGGTATTTCCAGCAGTGTGTATATGCATTCACTTATAAAATCCAATAGTGAAAAAAGGTCTTAAGACAAAGGAGAAGAAGGAGAAACCTGCTCAGTGATAAACTAAGATTTTTAAGAAAATCTTGATTTCTATGTACGTCAAAATGCATCAGAATCTTCCGAGATTCGTCCACATGCCGTCACACAGACTCAACTTCTTCGCATTGGATTTGTTATAAATATTATTATTTTTACGTCAGACTGGGAATTCGTGGAATTTTCGTCGTAGGATTCATAGAAATTTTGTTATTTTCATCTTTTCCCGTACAATACAGTTCCTTTTGGAGGACCCTGTCATCACCACAGAGGACGATTCAGATGGGTCAACATCCGCGGATCGCAGGAATGGCGGCATGGCGTTGCACGTCAATTGCAATGGCAGAAATCAAGCTTGGAGATTGAAAGAAGTACGCGGGTAACAAAATTCAACGCAAATATCTCATCATCATCATGCTAAGCAGTGGTGCTATTCAATTTATTACATTTTCGCTAATTTTCGTCTCACTGACCTACGCCTGCATAATCGCCGACCCCAGAACATCCAATATTGCGAGATTCTGCACCCGGTCAATTCCTTCCTTCCTCCTCAAGCAGGGCGGCCTCCAAATCGTTTATCTAGTGATCGTTTTAGGAAGCTGGAGCATCATTTTCACGTATGGATACAAGGCCATTGACAATTCGAATCACATTCACAGCCATCACAAAAATGCCGGGTATCTCGTGTTCGCGCTGTGCATGACAAGCTGGCGTTATGCATCTAGTAAGAGCCCCGGTAATGTGACTGCAAGGACTATACCATTATTTGATCACTATGAATATGACAATTTGCTGTACACGAATCGAATATGTCCGACGCTTCAAATTCGGAAAGTGGCTCGGAGCAAGTTTGATAGATACACGAAGGCGCATGGTGAGTTGTTCTTGCGACGTTAATACACAATACAAGTTACTTACAATATTGGGATCTCATACCTATGCGCTATCTCAAACTTCTTTTTGCTTGTCGCAGTCCCGAGGTTTGACCATTTCTGTGGATGGCTGAATCAAGGTACGAACCATTTTTTCACCGTTCTAATTCAGTTGTTGAAATGAATCTTCATGTCAAGTTGATGCGTTTTCAACCACCAACAGCAATTGGAGAGCAGAATTATAGATGGTTTTTGCTGTTCCTGATGGTGCATTTTTTAATGTGGTAAGAGAGCTTGAAATGTTGAGATTTTTTAAAGAAGACTCAAAAAAGTACTAAACTTTTGCCCTCCGCATAGTGTTTATGGATCGTGGGCTATGGCTGCAGTATTGCACGGGGATGCGGTTGATAAGAAGTTACTCGATCCGACATTTCTAAATGCTGATAATGATACTGACCTCAAGATTGATTACATCGCGGTACTTCGTTATTTTTGCAAAGAATATCCTCAGATTATGTGTGTTCTGCTGCTCATGACTGTCGTATCTGTTATATTGGGAATCTTTCTTTGTTTTCATCTGTATATAACGGCTCAAAACATGACAACTAATGAATTTTTCAAGTGGAGGCAAGTAAAGCAATGGCACAAGAAGGAGACACAAAAAATTCAATTAGCATTGAAGTATGGAAAGGTCAAAAGTGTTTTTAATGGCAACGGGGCAAAATCAGGTTTACGTCACCTATCAAACTCAGATGTGGACGTTGCCTGTACGGGGCCCATTGAAGAAAAGCCAGTTTCAGGGAGCACCGATAACGAGGATATATTTGATCCCGGACCAATACCAAAATATATTTACAAGTAAGTCTTGTATTGCTTATGATGCCTTGAGACGTTGTCGTCATTCTGTTCCTTGGACTCAAATAGCCACTCTTACTTCGCTCAACTCAAAGCAAAGGCGTAATTGAGAACTTCGTTGAGGTCTTCAAACCATTGTCATTCCGGCAAGAAGCAATCCAGCGGTATAGAACCACCCTAGAAGAAGAAGAAGAAGAAGAAGGGAACCCTGCGAAATGGAAAGCAACTTGAATCATTTGCAAATCAGCGAAATCTGATTTCCAAATGCTACAGGGAATGGTGTTGCACTCACCTCGACTTATTTCTGAAATTTCACGTGATCACCATTGGTGGACATAAACTATCTAGTTTTCCTTGATTTAATCGCTTGGCTTTTTCCTCCGAGATGTGGCGTCGACACAATATTCTAAAACTCTACAGACGTAAAATAGACATGATATTTATGGTAAGCGTATGGTCTACAATGTAGAATCCGCTGCCACGTGGATATATGCTCCTGAGTGTTCGAGGTTTCCAGTCATAGCGTTGCTGTTTCTGTGATGCAAGGTCACATGTCAAAAAGCAATACACGAGCATTCAATCATAAAGTGGTACTCTTCGCTTGTTTATTCAGTTGCATCTGTAACTAGTTCTCTAGGTTAAACTAAAGTTTCGAAAGTTTTTTATAACTTCCTCATATTTTCTAGATTCGTTGTGTTGTCTGAGTTGGTGTCATTTTCAATTGTTGTCTGAAGCGCTGGTAAAAGTTTGTATCGTAGTGCGATTGACTCATTATTCTGACCTGTTGTACGTCATCGAATACTCATATTGAACATGACGAATCGTCCAAACTCTCGGTTTGCTAATCGCTCTTCATTCCAAGGCCTCTCAGTGATTGAAGGCAATCGGAAAGCTTCGTCCGTTGCAGATGTGGATAAAAGCAAACTCGTGCCAGTTCTCGAGTCCAAAGAAAGAAGCGAGCGCAGAAGGAGAACCTCATCACTAGCCCAAAGTCACCAAATTCGAGAAATCATCACCAAGACAGTAGAGGAGTTGTCTCGAAAAGGAAGTATTGAAGCTATCAATCCCGATGTTCAGTCGGCGGAAGATATTCTAAATAGTTTACTCACCGAGGCAAAAGAGAGTGGCTATTCATCGAACCGAATATTTGGCCTTCTTACCAGCAGTTCAATTAACGACGGGGACGAAATCTCTAACGTCAGAATTCCGAAAGAGACCTTCACTGCAGGTCTGAGGAAATTGTCGAAAGGTAACCGCACTTGGCGAAAAGAAGACCTTGATGCCATTGCCGAAAAATTTGATATTGACAACGATGGCTTCATTTCTATGTATGAGTTCCAGCGTTACTGTTACCACGAAGTACCGTCTGTAGCATGGAAAGCTGAAAGACATAGGATGCAGAATAATGCTAGAAAGTCTGAGGACAATGATGAAAGTGTCAGCGTTAAAGACCTGCAATATTCTTCTGGTCCTGAGTGTCACAGAACATCGAAGCTATTTTGGAAGATAAATCTTCTGGCGGACATCGTTTTGCGCTACTGCGAGGAGCTTGATGTGATTTCACTCCAGATCTTCTCTATTTCAGCTAAGGAAGATTACAAAACGCTTTATGTGAACAAAAGGAGCTGTGCCATTGACCAAGTTGCACTCAAGGAGGCGATAACTATCGCAACCCAAACTGCTGATGACTCGACACCGGAGGACATTAAATGGGGATTCTATGCAAGCTATCTAGTTGCGAGGCTACACATGACCAAGGACGAAAATGACAGTACCGGATATTCACCTAGTCTACTCAAACTCCATGGCGACAACGACAGATCCATAGAAATCGACAAACCGCCAAATATGATAGCGCCAGAAAAAAGGTATCCGCAAACAAGTGCAAGGGGTAAGTCGATAGAAGATGAGTTTCAAAGTAAGGTGCGATTATTTGAAAAGGAATCAAGATCAGCAAGGACCAGCAGGCAGACCGCTGAAGGGCTTGAGAATATAATGGCAATGGCATTGGGCGAATTAAAGCTTGAGTTAGGAGCAATCTGACATAACTTTAGAAGGACCAACGCAAAGAACAACGTAGAAAGCGCAAGCAAGCTTGAAGTGTTTCTCACCCTGTCAAGCGACTTCTACATGATTCTTCTGGGGGCTGTGCAGGAGGTGTGGTAAGGACTTACCGGAAAAGTTATACCTTAGTACTAATGGAAACAATCATACCAAAAAATGCATTATAATCTTTAGATAGCATTGTTTACATTCTAATAAGGAACCATTCTAAAACAAAATAATTATGCTCCCATTTTCAGATCATTCTCCTCGTCCTCAGAAGTGCCACCATCACTGTCTCCATAGCCAAAGGCAACCCTTTCAGCCCTGCCAACCTTCCTGAGGTTCCTCTTCACTGCTTCAATGGAGAAGGTCCATCCTCGGAGGAACTGCCTTTGCCCCTCAACCCTAGGAGTGCGTCTGACTCTCCAGTCCCCATTGAGGAGTTGAGTGTTTCCCTCAACACACTGTTCATCCAAGTCAATTATCATTGGATTGCCGTCGATGGAGTCAGAGTTGCCAGGAAACATCTGACGGACAGGCTGGACAACTTGGGCATTGAAGGCAACAGCAATGGCGCTGTTTGGATTCCATTCAAGACCCATCCATGCCTTCATAAAGCCTTCCTCGTACATCATACATGGGGCACTGATGAGGACAGAAAACTTCCTCCCGCCAGGCAAGACCTTTGCGTGCTTGAGGTAGTCCTCAGGGAGCTGGCACCCTACCAACTCCACATAGATCTTGGTGGTCGTCTGATCCATGACGGTGTACTTGGCGATAGGAAAGCGAAAGTCAAAACAGACAGATGGTGGGGTTTTGACTGCACTGACAGGCGAATCAACTGACATCTTTGTCATGCTTTCAGTTACGTCCTCAATGGGCTTCTTTTTGGAAGGGCCGGATGATTTCGGGGAGACGGTCTTGTTCTTTGGTGGCATGTTGGTGGTAGCGTCACGTTCCAGGTCAGCCACTTCGTCCTCTTCAACGCCGATGTCTTCTTGGCCAGACTCTTCGTCCTCCTCGTCATCAGGCTCGTATTCTTCGTCCTCCTCGTCGTCTTTGTCTTTGTCTGCCAAAAGAAGAAGATTAGTGATTTGTGAATTTCAAATGAGAATCACAAAGCACACAAGACTCACATCTAGCTCCAGACAAAACAGCGTCCGTCTCGATGTCACGGAGTTTCTTGCGGACAAGTCGCGTGAAGGTTGTCAAGTTCTTGTGGGGCCAATGACGTTTGTGGAGTGTCTCAATGGCCTGTTTGCTGTGGTCGCGATAGTTGCACTGGCCTGAAGCAATGAGCTCTCGGAGCTTGGAGTTGTCTGGTATTTTATATTTATGGTCGATTATGGTCACTTTCG